>WNWK01052746.1:0-12089 GCA_009830355.1 Cherax destructor
TAGCCAGTGAACCCCCAAAAACCCTGCACATTTTTTGGGGGGGCCTAATGGAAACCCCTTTTTTACATTCCCCAAAATTTTAAAAAAACCCCATTATGGTGACCAGATTTTTGGGGGCCCCCTGCTACTTTCCCCCCATCCTTAATCCCATCCATCACCAGGGATTCCCCCATCCTTTGGGGGCATTTTGTTCTTCCCGGTTGAGACCCTTTTATGTGGGCGAACATTCCATCCTTATCCGAGGGGCCGTGATGCACATTGCATTCGCTATTATTTTCCCCCTTCTCATGACCTCCCGCAATCCTTCCATGTATGGATTGTTACAGATTAGAGACCCTTTTTATTTGTTCGTCTCTCCTGCTTACTTCCCCCTTTTCTTTGCCTACATTCACCATGTCTTCCGTTTCCCCTCCCCCCCATATGTTCGTGACATTCCCTTTCCCCCCCCCCTTGGGAAGTTCCTGTTCCATGTCTGTTCTATTCCTTTTCCCGAAGCCCGCCCCCTACGGCGGTTCCTTCCTTTTTTCACACCACTTCCATTCTCATTCCCCATGCCATCCAGTGTACACCATGGTTCAAAGTCGTCTGCGGCGCCGGTTCCCCGCAGCGGGGGCCGGAAGCGATGAGGGCATCTATTACCCTCGCTATATTTACGGCTGAATTGTATGAAATTTTTGGGCACTTTCCATATTGATCTATGCCTGTATCACCTTTGTGGTCTTTTTAGCCCCCCTTAGTTTTTTTAACAGGCATCCGTAAATTGATACTTTTCCAAAACCCCCTTTTTTTTTCATATCCAATTTTGGTTATGCCGCACTTAAGAAGAAAAAGATTTTTTTTTTTGTTGGGTCCCTTCATTTGGGGACGAAGGGGGCAAAAAAAGGGCAGACACTGCTGCGCGGTCAGCAGTACATGCCTTTTGCAGTTTCATATAGAGGTTTTCCCTTTCCGGACTATTTTGCGGTCATTGCTCCCCCCCCTTTTCCCCCCTTTTAAAATGGTCTGACCTCAAATAACAAACTTCATTCTTTTAAACCGATTATAGGTTTCTGTTCTTCTTGCCCCCAATGTTTTTTTTGGGGAGACTAAACTTCCTTTTGGGGACATCGCTTACCTGGGTATCTCATGGAGGGGCCCCCCCCCCCCTCTCTGTGGCATTGTCGGTTCCAGTGTCTGCCCGACATATTTGTTGGACTCCCACTCTATCAATGAACCAGAATTTCCCCCCAAGGGGCGTCCGTCTGCGGCACTTTCTTTACCTTCCTTTTGCAGGGGGGACCCCCTTTTTTATTTCTGACTCTCCATTTTTACAGAAACTGACTTACCACATACTCTGAAGATTATACCTCCTTGGAGTAGTATGAAACCTACAATTTCCACCCCCCTTTAAACCCATTCTCCCTGCATCCGGGAAAACCTGAGGCTGTAAACCCCCCGGGGTTTGGGGTTCTATTGGATTATAAAATAATGTGCATAAATGATGAAAAAACGAATCGGGGGTTTTTATCATTGGCTCAAACAGCTAAAAACACCCCAGGACACTCAACCCGATTAAACCAAAAACTGTTGCATGACCCAGTTAAGGGGAAAAAATCCACACTTGATGCTTTTGTGGATGGGTGATGGCCCCCCGTGGGGGCCCCCCCCGGGTGACTCCCAAACCCACACGCACCCTTTTTTTTACGCCATTTATAAAAAAGGGCCTGAATTTAACCCAGGGTGGCTTGAAAACCCAGGATAAAAAGGAATGGATTAATCAGAACAGCCCCTGGGGGACAAGGACGATAGGAATGCGTGGACTCACGTGGCTTGCTGGGTTCTTTTTTGGGGCTGGGTTGTCTTCTTTTAAAAAAAAACCTTACACAGGTTGACTGGCTTGGAATCTTGGAAAAATTAGCCAGCAGGGTAGTACACCCCGGGTTTTAACCTAGGGGGACGAACTATGGGGGCTTTTTGGCATAGGGGACTCTACCCCCCAAACTGGTTTTCTTTTTTCTTAATTTTAAAAACCCTCTACCCCCTTTTTTAAAATAAGATATGAAAGGACTTAATGACCAGGAGATATCATAGAAGGTGATGGATGTTGACCTTTTGGGGGTTGGTAGTTTTGGAAAAGGCCGCCCTGGGGGGCTTTTACAAGATGGGCTTGGTGAAATCTATCTCTAAAAAAAGCAGTAATTTTAAATTGGGGGCCCCTCCCCACCATTTTTGTGGGGGGGGGGGGATAAAAGGATCAATGGATACACCATTGGGATGTTACTGGTTTTATTAAGGGGGAACCCCTGAGAGAGAGAGGTACCCCAGTCGTCTGGGGCCCGCCTTTGGTCTGCATAGGAATGAGAGGGGGCCCCCGAGCACTCCTGGTGCGAGGTTTGACGTTTTCAAGTTTAAAGGGGGAACTGTAATGGGTTCATACAGTGGACCCCCAGTTTGTAAAATTCCCCTGAAGTCTGCTCAATGCCATTAACCAACGAATTTACTCCCCTTAAGGAAAAAATTTACGAGGTTAGCCTTTTTTAGACCCCAAAAATACACTTCCACAAAACTTACAAAATTATATTTTTATAATTGACGATTTCCGGTTTTTAACCGAGGGTCCACTGTCTGTAATACACTCACAAGTGTATACAATACTAATGACAATTACATTGTACTTTTTTTCCCTTTTTTAAAAGTTTATCTGTTGTTCAGAAGATATTTTGATACTCAACTATACTTATATTGTAAATTGTTTACTATAAATTTTACCATTTAGTTGTAAGTTTAATTTTAAGTTTGCCTATAATGCTTTGCATATAAAGGGCTTTTGGCATGAATACCCCATTCCTACAACTCATTGTACGTCTTTGTATCATGTCACAATAAACTATTATTATTATTATACTTTTATTATTTTTATACTATTATTATTACTTGTAAACTGCCTCATGTCACTATATACTACCGACTGTCTTTTGTAACTAACAATATTCTATTACGTGTAAACTATATATATATATATTACCTCCATACTGCAGAAAAGAAAGAAATTTATTATTATTATTATTAGTATGCATTTAAAATTTTTAAGGTTATTGTATGTTTATTTGTAGGTTGGCTGCACGTATTGCTTATCGAATCGAGGAATTGAGTGACCTTCCAGCAACTATGACAGAAGATTTGAAAGTGAAAGTTCAGATAGAGCTTCGAGCATTACGTCTGCTCAATTTTCAACGCCAGCTTAGAGCTGAGGTCAGTAAAGATAAATTAATTGTATACTATTGCAGTTTAATAATATATTAGACAGTTGGTCCTGGACTTACACTGAGTCGAAAATATCGTAAGTCAAAAATGAATATCATATTCTAAGTAAATAAATAAAGGACTACAGTCATCCCTTGGTTTTCGATTGTCTCAGTTTTCACCGATTTTGGTTTTCGATCACTCTTTTCATGGAAAAATTGTCTCAGTTTTCGTCGATTGTCTCACTTTTCGCCGATGGTACGGTACCTGTACACCAGTGCTGCGTACATACAAAGGCCGTAGGCCCGCCACCCATGCACATTGTCACGCAGTCTAGCATTGTTTATGCTTGAGTGAACATCACCCCAGGAGTTCATACAAAACATTTATTAACAATTCATTGTTTTTGGCCCTTGATTATTGTGTGTGACTACTAAATAAGCTACCATGGGTCCAAAGAAAGCTCCTAGTGCCAGTTCTTTGGTAAAGAAAGTGAGGAACACCGTAGAAATGAAGAAAGAAATAATAGAAAAATATGATAGTGGTGTACGTATTGCCGAGCTCGCCAGGATATACAAGAAAAACCCATCAACCATCAGTTCCATTGTGGCGAAGACAAAAGAAATCACGGAAGCTAATGTTGCGAAAGGGGTGAATACGATAACGAAACAGAGTTCACAAACAATTGAAAATATGGAGAAATTGTTATTGGTGTGGATAAACCAAAAACTGCTAGAGGGTGATAGTGTTGTGCAATCCATCATACAGTGGACCCCCGAGGTTCGTAAACCCTGGAAATCGTACAGTTATGTAAGTATAATATTGTAAGTGCTTGTGGAAGTGTATTTTTGGGGGTCTGAAATAGACTAACCTACGTGACATTTTTCCTTAAGGGAGTAAATTTGTTCCGTAATGGCGCTTGAGCAGACTTCAGGAGTGAAGTTTTCATGAAACTCGGGGGTCCACTGTATGTGAAAAAGCAAGGCAGTTGCATGCTGATCTTGTCAAGAAAATGACTGAAACCAGTGTTGATGTTGATGAATTAAAGGCCAGCAAAGGCTGGTTCGAAACTTCAAGAGCGAGTGGCATCACACAGTGTTGTAAGGCATGGTGAGGTGTCAGTTCAGATAAACATGGGGCTGAAAAAGTGCGTGACTTTAAAGAATATGTAGAGGCAGAAGAATTCCAGCCCCAACAAGTGTTTAATTGTGACAAACAGGCCTCTTTTGAAAGAAAATGCCAAGGAGGACCTACATCACACAGGAGGAAGGAATGCAAGTGACAGCCAAGCCAGAAAAGACAGTCCAAACCCCAATGTTGTGGTGGGGGAAAGGGATTAAAATGAAAACCTTACTGGTGTACACTGAAATCCTGTTCAAGACACAGTGTTGACAAGAGGGTGTGAGGGAAGCCCATCTTGGGCATGGGGCACCAGAAATTTTCCTGAAAAAGGTTTAATCGTTTTGTCCAGGTGAAGAAATATTATTGACAATAAATTGCCATGCTCTCCGGTAGGCACTCCCACCCGAGACTTGAAGACCGTTAGATAATTTAAAAGTGAAGCCTCTAAACCACCTTTATCCCAGCCCATGACCAGCAGGTCATTGAACTCAAAAATACACCAAAAACATGTTTTTAGTGCCTTGATAACCCAGACTCTGCATTGACCTAAAAGAGCCCGAAAAGGGTCACTTCAGTTTTTCCATGCATAGCCCTTTTTAGATGTGCCAAAGGGGGGACTTCCAGAGCTCGTGTCTCAGAGGATTTTTGAAGGTTTGGCTGACTGAGAGCCCATGGGTTGGAAAGTATGGGCATTGTAGGTTGGGTGAGAGCCAGGGGTTTGGGAAAAGTGGGAGACCACAATGAAGATCTAACCACCGAAAAATTTCAGGTTTGAGTATGCCATCAAACCACAACCGGAAATTGCCAAGTGGTGAGGGAGAGGGCAGGGGCCCTTTTTCCAGAGATAGGAGATTGCAATGGGGAGTAGGGTGCATCATTTGTGGGAACATCACCCAAGTAGCCAGCACGGATTGCAACATCTTTGTCAGGGTGATGTTCCTCCACAAATGATTGCACCTCTACTCCACATTGCACAAATCTCCTTAATCTCTGAAGAAGGCACCTTACATCTCTCTTCCTCCACTGAAGCAATTTCCTCAGATCTGTTTTGTTGTTGTTGCAGCTCAAGCTCTTGCAGCTCTTCAGTGGTTAGATCTTCATTGGGTCCTCCACCAACTCTTCCACATCCTCTCCATTCACATCCAACCCCATGGAAGTCCCCAATTCCACAATATTTTCCACAACTTCCATAGGCTCCTCAGGGTTAGCTTCAAACCCTTCAAAATCCTTATCTGGGACACAATCTGGCCACAACTTTCTCAAGCAGAGTTCATCGTCCTGGAGGTCACTCCTGCCAAGCTTTATCTATAAGGCCTATGCAATGGAAGATATCGGTGACCCTTCCAGAACTCTTTAGGTCAATTTAGTGTCATTGGTCACATCAAAACACCTTGAAACATTGCTTTGGTGTACAGTTTTTGAAGTTTGAAATGACCTACTGGTCCATGGGCTGGAGGAGAGGAGTGGTGTTAGGAGGCAAGAACTTCACTTTTACAAATCTGAAATCCTTAGACATTTGGTCTTCCAAGTCTTGAGGATGACCAGGAGCATTGTCCATTACCAGGAGGCACTTAAGTAGCAATTTATTCTCCAATAAATATTTCTTCACACTGGGGCCAAACAAACCATTCCAGGAAAATTTCCCTAGTGACCCATGCCTTAGCATTAGACTTCCAAAACACACACAATTTACTCTTGTCAACACTGTAGTCCCTGAACACTCTGGGATTTTCAGAGTGATACACGAGTAAAGGCTTCACTTTGAAATCCCCACTAGCGTTACCACACAACATTAGAGTTAGCCTGTCTTTCATAGGCTTGTGTCCTCGCATTGCCTTTTCCTCCTGCATGATGTAGGTCCTCCTTGGCATTTTCTTTCAAAAGAGGCCTGTTTCGTCACAATTAAACACTTGTTAGGGTTTGAAATTTTCAGCCTCTACATATTTTTTAAAGTCGCGCACAAATTTTTCAGCCCCATCTTTATCTGAACTGGCACCCTCACCATGCCTTACAACACTGTGTATGCCAGTTCGCCTCTTAAATTTTTCGAACCAGCCTTTGGTGGCCTTAAATTCATCAACATCAACATCACTGGTTCCAGGCATTTTCTTGACAAGATCGGCATGCAACTGCCTTGCTTTTTCACGTATGATGGATTGCACAATACTATCACCCGCTAGCAGTTTTTGGTTTATCCACAGCAACAACAATTTCTCCATATTTTCTATTGTTTGTGATCTCTGTTTGGTTATTGTATTCACCCCTTTCGCAACATTAGCTTCAGTGATTGCTTTTCTCTTTTACACAATGGAACCGATGGTTGTTTGGGGTTTCTTGTATATCCTGGCGAGCTCGGCAATACATACACCACTATCATATTTTTCTATTATTTCTTTCTTCAGTTCTACGGTGTTCCTCACTTTCTTTACCAAAGAAGTGGCCCTAGGAGCTTTCTTTGGGCCCATGGTAGCTTATTTAGTAGTCACACACAATAATCAAGGCCCAAAAACAATGAATTGTTAATAAATATTTTGTATAAACTCCTGGGGTGATATTCACTCAAGCGTAAACAATGCTAGACTGCGTGGCAATGTGCGTGGGAGGTGCGTGGGTGGTGGCCTACAGCCTTTGTATGTGCGCGGCACTGGTGGACAGGTTCCGGACCGAGCACGAAAACGGAGGGCACACACGAAAACAGAGGGCAGTTTTCCACGAAAAAACTACACGAAAACTGAAATACACGAAAACAGAGATACACGAAAACAGAGATACACGAAAACAGAGATACACGAAAACCGAGAGATGACTGTACATGAAATCAGTGAATCTCAGGTGTTGCTGTGCTGTTTGTTCTAGCTGGCGCTCATTTGAACTGGTGCTGCTCCCACAAGGTACTAAGTGGTCCAAGATTTTTTGAATACACCGCACACAGTGTGTTAAGACCCATTCTATGCTTTACCTTTGATATACCTTTGAAGAGTTTCGAGAGTATCTACTCTCTGAGCCCGGCCATGGGCCAGGCTCGTCTGGTGCTTGCCTGGTCAACCAGGCTGTTGCTGCTGGAGGCCCACTGCCCCACATATCCATCACAGCCTGGTTGATCTGGCACCTGGTGAAGATATTTGTCCAGTTTCCTCTTGAAGGCTTCTACACTGGTTCCAGCCGTGTTTCGGATATCTTCTGGTAAGATGTTGAATAGTCTGGGACCCCGGATGTTAATACAGTGCTCCCGTATTGTCCCCACCGCACCCCTGCTCCTCACTGGGTTTATTTTACACTTTCTCCCATATCTCTCACTCCAGTATGTTGTTATGGCAGTGTGCAGATTTGGGACCAGGCCCTCAAGTACTTTCCATGTATATATTATCATGTATCTCTCTCTCCTCCGCTCCAATGAGTACATGTTCAAGACTTGAAGGCGTTCCCAATAATTTAGATGTTTCAATGGCTCAATGTGAGCCGTAAACGATCTCTGGATTTGTTCCAGCTCTGCTATTTCTCCTGCCCTGAACGGGGCCGTCAGCACTGAGCAGTATTCTAAGTGAGGGAGCACTAGTGATTTGAATAGTGTCACCATCGGCATTATTTCCCTTGTTTTGAAAGTTCTCAATACCCACCCCGTCATCTTCCTGGCTGTTGTGATCTTTGTCTTGTTATGGTCTTTAAACGACAGATCAGCAGACATAATTATTCCCAAGTCCTTTACGTGTTCCTTTCGTCTATGTGGTGACCCTCTTGCGTTTTGTATATAGTGTTCCTTTTGAGTTCTTCATTTTTTCCATACCTAAGCAGCTGAAACTTATCACCATTGAACGTCATGGTGTTCTCCACTGCCCATTGGAAGACCCTGCTTATGTCCTCCTGTAATTTTTCAGTGTCCTCTACCGTAGTGACTTTCATGCTTATTTTAGTGTCATCTGCAAATGATGATACAAAAGTGTGCTGGGTGTTTTTATCTATGTCTGCTATGAGGATGAGAAACAGCAGAGGTGCCAGGACAGTGCCTTGGGGCACTGAGCTTTTGACCTCGCTGATGCTGGATCTTGCCCTGTTCACTACTACTTTTTGTGTTCTTTGTGTTAGGAACTCAAAATCCATCTGCCTACCTTCCCGTAATGCCTATGGCCCTCATTTTGTGCGCTATCACTCCATGATCGCATTTGTCAAACGCCTTTGCAAAATCTGTGTAAATCACATCTGCGTTTTGGTCGTCCTCCAATGCCTCCGTAATTCTGTCATAATGGTTCAGCAGCTGTGACAGGCATGATCGACCCGCTCTAAAGCCATGCTGGTTCGGGTTATGTTGGTTGTGCTGGTCCATGAACTTTGTAATCTGCCGTCTCATCACTCTTTCAAAGATTTTTATGATGTGAGAAGTGAGGGCTACTGGTCTGTAATTTTTAGCTAGTGCTCTACTACCTCCCTTATGCAAAGGAGCTATGTCTGCACTCTTTAAGGCCTCTGGAATTTCACCTAGATCTAAGCTCTTTCTCCACAGAATACTAAGGGCTCTTGCTAATGGTACTTTGCACTGCTTTATAAATAAAGCATTCCATGAATCTGGTCCAGGTGCCGAGTGAGTGGGCATGTTGGCCATTTCTTTTCGAAATCTATGGGATTTGTACTAATGTCGGTTAGGTGGTCTGCGCAGCCTTCTGCTGGAGTGAAAAATATTTCTGCATTTTCTACCTTGCTGTCATTTAGTGGGTTGCTGAACACTGACTCATACTGTTCTTTAGCATTTCACTCATTTCCTGTTCATCGTCCGTATACGAATCTCCTCTCAATAATGGTCCAATTCTACAGGTAGTTCTTAGCTTGGATTTTGCATAGGAGTAGAAATATTTTGGGTTTCTTGCAATATCCTGTATGGCTCTTTGTTCCCTTTGTACTTCTTCTGTCAGGTATGACATCTTAAGTTTGTGCTCTAATTCCGTGATCTCTCGGTTAAGGCTATCTCTCCTCTGTTGCAACATAACTGTGTTTTTCAGCAATTCAGTAACCCGTTTTCTTCTCCTGTACCATCTCCTACGTTCTCTCTCTATATCTGATCTTCTTCGGGGTTTCCTCAATGGTACGTGTTTCATACATACCTTGTATGCTTCTGTATTCAGCTTCTCTAGGCACTGGTGGGGATTTAGGGTGCTCATGTCTGATTCCCATGATATGTCTGATAGCTCTTGGTTTATTTTTTCCCAGTCAATTCTATGGTTATTAAAATTAAACTTACTGAACATTCCGTCTCTAACATTAGTGTCGCAGTTCCCTAACCCTGAGTTAATACTAGTTTGAACTTCTATGATGTTATGATCAGAGTACAGTGGAACCCCGGCTTACGATGTTATCATCTTACGTTATTTTCGGTAACCGATATTTATAACGTAAGAAATTTGTTTGTGGCTTACGATGTTTGCTTCGTTTACCGACATTCGTACCGGACCTGTCCGCTTGGCGCCCAGCTGAGCGCGCACTCCAGGGAGCGTCAGTGCTATTGTTTACAAGCGAGAGCGACCACCCACCCACACCCACGCATTCATACCAGTATATTGTCATTATTCCACTGCTGTTTTTAGTGCTTGCAACTGCTAAATAAGCTACCATGGGTCCAAGGAAAGATCCTAGTGCTAAGCCTGTGGCAAAGAGGAACAGAAATATATGTACGATAGAAGTGAAGAAGGAGATAATAGAAAAATATGAAAGTGGAGTGCGTATCAGTGAGCTAGCCAGGCTGTATGGTAAACCCTATTCTACCATCGCTACCAGTGTAGCGATGGAGGAGCACAAGGAAGAGCTAACCACTGAAGATCTGCAAGAGCTTCAACAGCAACTGGAACAAGAGAGCAGAGGTCAGGACAATGGTTCAGAGGAGGAGGTGGAGGTGGAACAAAAATGGAAGAATGTGCCTTCTTCAAGGATTAAGGACATTTGTGGAATGTGGAGCAAGGTGCAAGCATTTATGGATGAATATCACCCTAACCATGCTGTTGCAGGCCGTGCTGGCAACCTGTACAATGACACAGTGGTGTGTCATTTCAGGGATGTGTTAAAGAATCGCCAGACACAGAGCTCCCTGGACAAATTTGTTGTTAGAAAGAGGTCTAGTGACTCTCAAGCTGGTCCTAGTGGCATTCAAAGAAAAGGAAGTAACCCCAGAAAAGAACTTACCACCTGCAGTGTTAATGGAAGGGATTCCCCTTCCAAACACTAGCATACTACTCCACCTTCTCCCCTCCTCCCGTCCTCCACACATCAACAACTCTTCAATAAATGTAAGTGACATGTTATTGTACAATATTTGCATGTATTTATGTATTCTTTATTCAATTCTGTATTATTTAATGTCCAAAAGTTCTAAAAAATATTTTATTTAACTACTTTTGGAAGTCTTGGACGGATTAAATTTATTTCCATTATTTCTTATGGGGAAAATTGATTCGTTTTACGATTGTTTCGCTTTAAAATATGCCCTCTCTGACGGATTAATATCGTAAGTCGGGGTACCACTGTATATTGTTTTTGTAACTGTTATGTCTCTGATTAATTCCTCGTTGTTTGTGAATATCAAATCCAGGGTATTTTCATTTCTAGTGGGATCAATTATCTGTTGGTTTAGTGAGTACTTTTCACAAAGCCTCATTAGTTCCCTGGTATGTGCCTGTTGAGCCAGGGTGCTTCCAGGAGTTATTTCTGGTATAACATTATGGTGCCTCATCTTCCATTTTACATGAGGGAGATTAAAATCTCCAAGGATTAAAATGTTTGGGGTGGGATTCTCTAGCCTATCCAGATAGCTATCTATCTTCCTTAACTGCTCTGTGAATTCCTCCGCAGTTGCTGATGGTGGTTTGTATACTAGGATAATTACTAGATTCTTATTTTCCACTTTAATGCCGAGGATTTCTACTATATCATTCGTAGCGTTCAAAACTTCTGTGCAACAGAGAGTATCTTTTATATAGAGTCCTACTCCTCCCTGTGACCTATTAATTCTATCACATTTATACATGTTATAGTTTTCTATCTGAATCTCTCCGTCCAAAACATCCCTTGTATGTGTTTCTGTAAATGCTCCAAACATGGCATTTGCTTCTGATAGGAGTCCACTAACATAACTAACTTTGTCATTTTTATTTGATTTCAGACCCTGAATATTTGCAAATATGAAGCAGGAGTTACCATTTAGGATGTTCGGTCTTTCTTTGTGTTTGGTTAGTACCACTGGTGATGTCCTACCTGACCAGGCATCTCAGGCAATCGTGCCAAATTTGGAGGCAGGTTGCTATATGGACTGCTGGAATTCTTTTGATGATGAAAGTATTTTCTTTTTGGGGATTTTCTTTCTTTTTGGATCACCATGCCTCGGTGGGAGACGGCCGACTTGTTGAAAAAAAAAAAAATTATACGCTTGGGGCACTAGCGGTAAAAACGTATATATGTATACGTTTGGACCGTTCATGGGTTAATGACAACTGATTTACTGAATTACTGACTGATCTACTGACTTGACTGATTTACTGACCTGACTGGCTTACTGACTTGACTGACCAACTTGCCTGATTTACTGATTGACTTACTGATTTATGGACTGACTGGACTGACTTTAATGAGTGACCAACTGAAATGAATGACTGTACTGACTTGACTGACTGTACTGACTTGACTGACTGACCTACTGACTCACTTGATTGGACTGACTTACTGAGTGGACTACCATCCACCTCAGATGGGCCTCAGCATGCCTCTCC
>WNWK01052747.1:0-12089 GCA_009830355.1 Cherax destructor
TATGCACCTATAAATTTTTTTTCTCCCAAAAAAAGATTTTAAAAGGCCTATTATTCTTTTTTTTTGGGGGGTCATTTTACTTGATCTAATTTCTTTTTTGGAATAAATGTTCTTTGGGCAGCCTGTAAAAGGTGTTAAAAAAAACTGTCATATTGATAGCTGTTTTGGGCCCCCCCATCCACAGATGATTTTTTCCCCTGAGCCCATTGTAATCTGCTAAGTTAAAATCTGGGACCGTTCAATTTCCCCCCTACTATCATACATCCATTCAATGCAAAATTAATTGATTTGGGTTTTTTTTCCCCCGAGTTCTTCTGTAATTTCTAAATTTTTAAAAAAGGGGGGTTTCCTTGTTTGGAAAAGTCAAGTAGGTTTTTTCCCCATTGTAGGTTCTTCAAACTACAAAAAAAACAACCCTGAACTACATCTAAAAAGTCAGATTCTAAATTTTTTGTCAAGAAATTGCGATCAATCTGACTAAAGTTAAAGTCCCCGAATTCTACGTTATCGTGCCTTGTGGCCTTAAAAATTTTCCCCCCCAAAAAGATTTTTCCCCTTTTTTCCCCTATCTTTTTTTGGGGAGGACGGTAAATCACGCCTAAAATAAATTTTTTCACACCCTCTGAAAATTCTACCCAGCAGACTCTTTTGTATTTTTCAGACTTTATACCCTTTTTAAATGAAAAAATTTTTAAAATGATCACGGACTAGAGTGACCCCCCCCCCTTCCCGATACTTCTGTCTACTTAAAAAAATTTTTAAAAACCCTGAATGTGACATTCAGCAAAGTCCATTTTTCGAATTAAACCATGTCTCAGTTATTCAAATAAAATTTTTCCCCCCTTTTGGCAACTAATCTCAACTCGTCCATCTTATTCCTAACTACGAAAATTTTTTTTATAACATATATTTAAAAACCCTCCTTTCTTTTTTCCCCTTTCCCGATCATTTCTTTTTTTTCCCCTATACCTTTTCTGTCCTTGTCATCTAGTGCCACTGACTTTAAAATATCCACATTATTTTTTTGCCTATTACTATTTCCCCCAGAACTCATAATATTCCCAACACGGGGGCTTCATTTTTTTCCCCCCAAAAACCCCCTACCACTAATTTTTTCTAGTTTAAACCCCCAACGCTCCCCCCACGGGTTTTCCAGTCCCCCCCCCCCAGACCTTAACAAAGGTGAACCCCATCCCTGGCATACATTTCATTTCTGCCATTGAAGGGGGCCCGTTGTCAATGAATGTTACTGCTTTTTTTAAACAGTATTTGTCCAGCCAGAAATTCAAACCCCCCGGACAACCATTCTTTTCCCAACCCCTTTTCCTTGGCAAAATCCACATTTTCAAATTTCGCTGCTGTTATGGGGGGTTCCTAGACTGGCACGGGAGACTCGGGGGTCATCACATACATATGGGTAAAAAAGGGCTCAAAAAAAACCTTATTAAAATTTATGAAGACGCTTGTAGCCTTTTATTCTTCATCTATGGTATACTAATAATAATGTGTGTGTGTTTTGAGTGTGTGTTCACCTTTTTTTATTCACCTTTTGGGGGGGGGGGTCGATATAAGCTCCTGGCCCGCCTCTTCACTGTTTGCTACTAGGCCCTCTCTCCCTTTTCCCCCTTGAGCTTTATCAAACCTCGTTTTAAAAACAAATTGGGGGGTTTTCCCTGCCCCACTACGTCGCTTTCTGGGCTTTTCCCACTTCCTGACAACTTATGACTGAAGAAATTTTCCCCTAACACCCCTTTGACTCATAGGAGCTTAAATTTTCCAATTGTGACCCCTTGTTTCTGTGCCCCCTCTCGGGAACATTTTGTCTCTGTCCACCTTATTTTTTCCCCTGCAGTTTTTTATATGTCTTTAAACATGTCTCCCAACCCCCCTGTCCTCTGGGGTTGGGAAAGATTTTTTTCCTTTCTTCGTGGAAACCCCTTTGCTCTGGGATGTCTTGTTGAAACCTTTGCACTTTCTCTAATTTCTTGACGTTTGACCAGGTGTGGGTTCCAAACTGGTGCTGATACCCAGTATGGGCCTGACGTATATGGGGTACAGGTCTTGAATGTTTCCCTTTTGTGAGGTTTTTGGGAAACCCCATTTTAGGTTTGCCCCCGCCCGTATGTGCAGCAGTTATCTGATTTTATATGTGCCTTGGGGTGTTTTTGGGATTATACTCACTCCCAAAAAATCTTTTTCTTGGGGAGGGGTTTTGGGGGTTTTTGGCCACCTAGACTATACTCTGTCTGCGGTCTTCTTTGCCCTTCCCCGATCTTCAGGGCTTTTTTCATTTGGCAGGGTTAAATTCAAGGGCCAGTTACTGGACCGGGGTTTTTGCCTGTCGGGCTCTTTTTAGTCCTGCCTGATTTAATTTTCCTTAACTTCACATCATCTGCAAACGGGGACACTTGAGTCTATCTCTTCCTTATGTCATTCACATATACCAAAAAAAATCAGGTCCTAGGGCTGACCCTTGGGAACCCCCCTGTCACAGGTGCCCCTCTGACCCCTCGTCCCTACTATGACTCGTTGTTGCCCCCTGTCGATATTTTTGATCCATTTGAAGGGGCCTTTTCCCCACGGGGCCTGACCCTTTGGTTTTTTCATTAACCTCTTGTGAGGAACTGTGTCGAACGCCTTTTTGCAGTCCAAAAAAATGCGTCACCCCCCCCCTCTCCCCGTGTCTTACTTCTGTTACCTTGTCCAAAAAATCCAGTAGGTTTGTGACACAGGTTTTTTCCCTTTCCCCGAAACCGTGCTTTTGGGTTTTCGTTTATAAGCTTGTTTTTTTTTTGGTGCCCCACCACTTTCCCCCTGATGATCTTCCCATGACTTTTTCATACTATACACGCAGGAAAATTCTGTAGTTTAAGCCTCGTGTCTGTCTTCTTTCTTAAAAAATTGGGGTTTTGCCATCTTCCACGCCTCAGGTAGTTTCCCCGTTTCAATGGATTTTGTTGAAAATTTTTTTTAGTGGCCCACGGAGAAATGTTGTCCCGGGCCCACCGTTTTGGGGGTTCCCCGGGGTTTCCCCCGCAGCTTCTTCACCCCTTCCTCGGTTTTTTTGTATTTCATCCAGCACTTGTTTTGGATACCTCCCCATTCTGAATTCCTGGAGTCCTTCCCCGCCCTCTGTAAATACTTCTTTTTAAAAAACATGTTGGCTCCTCCATACCTCTTGGTCGTTTCTTGTGAACTCCCCCCCTTCCTTCCCCAGCCTGATTTCCTGGTCCTTTACTGTTGTTTTCCCTGATGTGGCTATCAAACTTGGGGGTTTTTCTTTACTTTCTTACCTGTGCATATTCGTTTCTGGCCTTTGGCTAATCTCTTTATTTTCCTGGGTCCTTTGTCTTCTGTACTTTTTCCCTTCTCTATTACACTTACTTTTTGCCTCCCCACCCTCTGGGTAACCCAAAGGGCTCGTTCTGGTCTTCCCATTACTTTTGTTTCCCTTGGGGACAAACCCCCCCCTCCCCCTTTTCATTTGGTTGTCACATATTCCATCATTTTTTTTCTGGTTTTCCTAAACCTCTCCCACTGAACGTCTTGTAGGAAGTTCCTCATGCCTGTGTAGTTCTCCCCTTTTTTTAGTTTCTTTCCCCCCTTTCCCATTCCTGCCCCCCTCCACTTTTAGCTCAACTATATAATCAAAACACAAAACCCAAATGATCACTGCCCCAAGGGGCCCAGGTGATATCCTCGATGCCCCAACTACTCAAGGTGAATACTAGGCCCAGTCTTGCTGGATCACCCCCACCTCTCTCTCTGGTAGTTTTCCCCAAATGTTGATGCATGGGGTTTTTCCCGTACCACATCCATCATCTTGGCTCCCCCGGTTCCCGGGGCCCCCATGGGGCCCCCGGGTTTTTCCCAATCAATCTCCTTGTGATTGAAATCACCCATAACTAGTAACTTTGCTCTCCCCATGGGGCTTTTCCCTGGTTTACCTCGGCTAGTGTGTCTACCATTGCTCTGTTGCTCTCGTTGTATTTTTTCTCTTGGCCTCCTGCAGTTCGGGGTGGCGGGTTGTACATTACGGGCAATTCCCCCTTTAAATCCCTCAGACGAATTGTTCCTACTATGTAGTCCCTTTCGCCCATTCCATCCTTTCCCCCATTTCCCCTCAAACCCCACCTGTTCTTAATGAGCAGTGCAACCCCCCTTTCCCCCTCTGCCCCCTCTATCTTTCCTGAGGATTTGATATCCGGGTGGAAAGATTGCACTGTTATCATCCTGGTGAGTTTCGTTTCTTGAGTGCTTTTTGTCTGGGGGGAATGTCTCCTTTATTCTTCAGGGACCCCCACATTTATTTCTTATACCAAATAAAGGGAGTGAGTGTGTGTATATGTGTGTGTGTGTGTGTGTGTGTGTGTGTGTGTGTTTTTCCCTTTTTTTTATTAAATAAGTCAATTTGTATAAATCTTTTACAATTTAAATTGAGATCTAAACTCCCCAAACACCAGAAAGCGTTTAGGAAAAGGATTAATTTGGCCACCACGAAACTCAGAGCCGAAAAACTCAGGAAAATTTATGGGGTTTCCCTATTTTCCTGGGGGCAATCTTGTTGTGAGTAAATGATGACAAGTGTGGGAAAGGCAAGTGTAAGTGGTGACAAGTGTAAGTCAGTAAGTGATGACACCTATGTTATATTTTTTACCATGACGACACTTACACCGAAGGCAATAAACGTTAAATCTGGATCAAATGGGGTTTTACTTTCACACTCTTTTGCCTCTTTTACCTTCTTTTTTCGCTTCCCCTTTATTTTTTTTTTTTCTCTCTCTCTCTCTCTCTCTCTCTCTCTCTCTCTCTCTCTCTCTCTCTCTCTCTCTCTCTCTCTCTCTCTCTCTCTCTTTCTTGGGTCACATGGGCGGCCCTTTTTTAAATTTTATTATTTTTTTTTTTTCTGTCACCTCCTCTTTTTATCTCCCCCTTCACTTCCCCCCCAGCTCCTGGTTCTCACCCATCCTCTCACTCGGTCTACCATTGTCATTTCTAAATTCCTTATACCTGCCCAGTAAACCCGTACTTACCTATTTGTGATTGCAGGGGGCGAGTTACAGCTCCTGGCCCCCTTTTGTTGAAGAACACTTGAGACTGTTTAAAAAATGAGGGTTTTTGTCCAGTATGAACATCTCTCGTTCATACTTAAATAAGGCGTTAAAAAGATGGATGGTATTTAGTATTTTTAACTATAAAAAATGGATTTTTTTAAAAAAGTTTTAATTATAGTGGTAAGGAGGAAATTGTCCCAAAAACCCTAAATTATTAAAAGTCTCGATTATGAGATGATAATCTATATATTTTTCCTGAAAACTTAATACCGAAAATGCCTTCAAGTAATTTCCCGGGAAAAATCCGAAATGCACAACTGTGTATTGAGTACTGAGGGGTCAAACGTCGCGCCCACAGACACGGGGCCCAATAAACCTGTTAGACCACGAATGTAAAAATCTTCCAGATTAGGCCTGATACTCTGATACAAGATGGAAAAATCCCCGACTTAATTAGCGTAGCTGTGTCGCAGTTAGAGGACGGAGGATTGAGCCCCATCACTCCTTGCTCTGAAAGGCACACATTGATAATTTTACATGTCACTTGTCAAGAGATGACCACCAAGACGGGCGTCGTCGGCAATGATCGTAGGTCAATATTCTATCGTGCGCAAGATGAAATTTCAAGATATCGTGAAAGTAGCAGCTTGTGTATGAGGAGCTGGAGGCTCCAGGAACACCGGAGCACCACCGAAGCCCCCGGTGTCGCTCCTTTCATGAAATGTGACTAAGGCAACCACTGTGGCCTTCTACAATCACGTGTTTTAATTTATTATTTATTATTATTATTATTTTTATTATTTTTATTATTATTATTAATATTATTATTATTATTATTATTATTATTATTATTATTATTATTATTATTATTATTATTATTATTATTATTATTATTATTATTATTTATTATTATTATTATTATTTTTATTATTATTATTATTATTAATATTATTATTATTATTATTATTATTATTATTATAAGGAAGGGACTATACAGGTCCGGGTAATGTAAGGTAATCAGGTGTTGAGGGAGGAAGTTCACTGGATGTTTCTCGTTATTGTCTGCTCTAAAGATGAATCCTCATGCTCCATGCTCTCATTTATCCTCAAGTGCTCCATGGGCTTATTAATCCTCAAGTGCTCCATGCTCTCATTAAACCTCAAGTGCTCCATGCTCTCATTTATCCTCAAGTGCCCATGTGCTCATTAATCTTCAAGTGTTCCATGCTCTCATTTATCCTCAAGTGCTCCATGTTCTCATTATTTTAGTTCAGCTTTCATTACATTGTGAAATCACATTTAACGAATGAAACATTGACTCCTCGCTGGCGCTGTTCCCTGTTGCGTTTCTTTGTGACCTGGGTCCCTGTCATCCCTCCATACCCAGACCAGCTCAATTAATTTGACCCTTGCTCGACTAAAACGACAGGCATACTTATACACCAAATAACCCTCACATAGGAGTAAGACACTTATGACGACGTATCAGCGCAACTTGAACCATTGGGTAACTAACGGGCGAAGTCTGACCAGTATCTGTGTATTGTTCCAGTCACGGTATTGTGCCTAGCTATCTTTTATTTCTAATGGCGTAATCTTCAAAATCTGTGTTCATTCGTCGATAAAAAACTAATATATCACAGAATTTGTTGTAAAATTATTATAATCACGTTCGGTGGAAACCAGAGTTATTTTTTGTTTTTTGTTTTGTTTTGTGACTCACTGGGTAATGTGGATCTGGTGCTCGAGGTTCAGAAGTATGGTGAACCAGCTTCTGTAGAAACTAGACGAGTCCGTCACAGAACTGGTACTAGACTTGCTTGTCACAGAACTGGTACTAGCCTTGCTTGTCATAGAACTGGTACTAGACTTGCTTGTCACAGAACTGGTACTAGACTTGCTTGTCACAGAACTGGTACTAGCCTTGCTTGTCACAGAACTGGTACTAGCCTTGCTTGTCACAGAATCTGCATGACTTGCTTGTCACAGAACTGGTACTAGCCTTGCTTGTCACAGAACTGGTACTAGCCTTGCCACAGAACTGGTACTAGCCTTGCTTGTCACAGAACTGGTACTAGACTTGCTTGTCACAGAACTGGTACTAGCCTTGCTTGTCACAGAACTGGTACTAGACTTGCTTTTGTCACAGAACTGGTACTAGCCTTGCTTGTCACAGAACTGGTAATTAGCCTTTGCTTGTCACAGAGTTGGTACTAGCCTTGCTTGTCACAGAGCTGGTACTAGCCTTGCTTGTCACAGAGCTGGTACTTCAGCCTTGTCCGTCACAGAGCTGGTACCAGAGTTGGTCGTCACAGAGCTGGTACTAGACTTGTCCATCACAGAGCTGGTACTAGACTTGGTCGTCACAGAGCTGGTACTAGACTTTATCCATCACAGAGCTGGTACTAGACTTGGTCGTCACAGAGCTGGTACTAGACTTATCCATCACAGAGCTGGTACTAGACTTGTCAAGCAGAGCTGGTACTAGACTTTCCATCACAGAGCTGGTACTAGACTTGTCCATCACAGAGCTGGTACTAGACTTGTCCATCAGAGAGCTGGTACTAGACTTGGTCGTCACAGAGCTGGTACTAGACTTGTCCATCACAGAGCTGGTACTAGACATGGTCGTCACAGAGCTGGTACTAGACTTGTCCATCAGAGAGCTGGTACTAGACTTGTCCATCAGAGAGCTGGTACTAGACATGGTCGTCACAGAGCTGGTACTCAGACTTAATCCATCAGAGAGCTGGTACTAGACTTGTCCATCAGAGAGCTGGTACTAGACATGGTCGTCAAGCAGAGCTGGTACTAGACTTGTCCATCAGAGAGCTGGTACTAGACTTGTCCATCAGAGAGCTGGTACTAGACTTTTCCATCACAGAGCTGGTACTAGACTTGGTCGTCACAGCTGGTACTAGACTTGTCCATCACAGAGCTGGTACCAGACTTGGCTGCCACAAAGCTGGTACTAGATTCCTCGTTACAAAGCTGGCTCTTGACTGTGATTGACTCAGTGTTCGGCTGATCTGGCTTTGGAAGCTTCCTAGTGTGAGTGCTGATGAAGAGCAACCAACAACGTCTGTCATCTGGTGCTTGATCGTTGAAGCTATGATGCTTAAACAGAAGCCTCCGAAGTTTCAACTTGGAAAACTGTGTTGCCATGTTGCCCGATCGCTGAAGCTACGATGCTATAACACACGTTTCAATGTTTGATCGTTAACGTTCTCATGATCGTAGCTACGTTGCTGTAGCGGTTGAAAGTGCACGATTGTGAAAGCTGTGACTTGAAACACAAAGCTTCGTCTTCTTGATAATTTTGTGTAAAGGAAGGCGCAAATTTCTCGTTCTTGATTTTTAAAGTCGTGATGATGCTGGAATGCAAGGTTGCAATGCCTGCTGAAGCTGTAGTAATGGAGCGTAATTTTTCCAGGTCTCGTTCTGCTGAAGCAGCGAAACTGTACGTAAAAAACAGGTCTTGATTTTAAACATTAAATTGCTGGAAAACAAGGTTCCGACTCTTGACTGTCATCTATGTAATGCGGAAACGCAAATCAGATATATATTTTTTATCCTCCTGGATACTTACCGAGGCTGCATTTACTTTCCCTTCACAACAGCGACCATCATCAACTACAGCCACTTCAGCGTCTGGCCTCGCTGAGAACACAACAGAATAGAAGAACCGCCAATGAAGTAAGTAAAAACTCATTTCCAGCAAAAAAAAAATTAAAATACGCAGAAGGTGGGTAAAAGGTCAGTATTTAAAGTAATATCCACTCTCAACTGCTCTTACGTGATTTAAACCTAGCCAATTAGGCTAAAAAAATTTTTTTTAATTCCGCAATAATATTTGATAGCCATTAATCTCATTTAATACTTTAAAAGCGGTGATATTTTTTTGCTTGTCATTTTTCAGGCCCCGTTACATACAAGATTTATATAAGTATTTGCTTTGTAAATGTTAAAATATAATTACCATGTTGAAATCATTCATTATATTCATTACCATGAAGAATTATATATATATATATGTCGTGTTGATTAGGGTAAAATTGGTCAATTAGCAAGAACTCATCTATAATTAAGTCATTTCTAAAATTTTCTCTTATTCGTTTAAAGATATATTTTTTTCATTTATGTTAATGTAAGAATTTATAATTTTGTACCAAGAGAAACTTTGAAAACCTACCTAACCTTATTACAACAAACGCAATTTAATTTAGCCTAACCCAACTAAATATATTTTTAGATACGTTAACATTAATTTAATAATAAAACAAACACAATGAAATATATTTTTTCGTTATGTTCAGAATGATTTTGGCGAAATTATTGCATACACAAATTTTCACTTGTCTTATATGGCAAGGTGAGCGTTGCTATTTAAGCCAAAATCGCAAGTTTTACTCTAATCGGCACGACATATATATATGTATATATATATATATATATATATATTAAAAATAAGGGTCGGAAGTGAAAAGTGGGTCATAATAAGTGTGTATGCACCTGTAGAAGAGAGGAACGTAGAGGAGAGAGAGAGATTTTGGGCGATGCTAAGCGAATGCATAGGAACTTTTGAACCAAGTGAGAGAGTAATTGTGGTAGGGACCTAAATGCTAAAGTAGGAGAAACATGTAGAGAGGGTGTGGTAGGTAAGTTTGGGGTGCCAGGTGTAATGAAAATGGGAGCCCTTGATTGAACTTCTTTGTGTAGAAAGGGGTTTAGTTATAGGTAATACATATTTTAAGAAAAGAGGATACAAATAAGTATACAAGATATGATGTAGGGCGTAATGACAGTAGTTTGCTGGACTATGTATTGCAGATTTGGATCGTTGAGTAGACTTCAAGATGTACATGTTTATAGAGGATTCATAGATATATCAGATCACGTTTTAGTTGTAGCTACAGTGGAGTTAAATATAGATGGGATACAAGGAAAATAGAAGGCAAGTAAGAGAGAGGTGAAGGTTTATAAACTAGAAGAGGAGGCAGTTAGGTAAGATATAAACAACTATTGGAGGATAGATGGGCTAGTGAGAGGTAGGGGCAATGGGGTCGAAGATGTATGGGGTAGGTTTAAGAATGTAGTGTTAGAGTGTTCAGCAGAAGCTTGTGGTTACAGGAAAGTGGGTGGAGGGAAGAAAAGGATTGGTGGAATGATGATGTAAAGAGAGTAGTAAGGGAGAAAGTTAGCATATGAGAGGTTTTTACAAGGAGAGGTGGGGTTAAAAGATAATCAAATACAAAGTGGGAATGGTCACAGTTGCTTTTGCTGATGAAAGGAATATAGGAAAGAGTAAGGTGATGAGGATAACAAAAAGATTAGGTGAGGAAAGATTATTATCAGATTGGAGGGAGAGAGTAAGGAGGAGGTGAAATGTATTCAGATATTTAGAGTGGACGTGTCAGCAGATGGGTCTATGAAGGATGAGGTGAATCATAGAATTGATGAGGGGAAAAGGGTGAGTGGTGCACTTCGAGTCTGTGGAGACATAGAACTTTGTCCATGGAAGTAAAGAGGGGAATGTATGAGAGCATAGTTATACCAACACTCTTATGTGGGTGTGGAAGCATGGGTAATGAATGTTGCAACAAGGAGAAGGCTGGAGGCAGGAGATGTCTTTGTCTGAGGGCAAATGTGTGGTGTGAATATAATGCAGAGAATTCGTGGTTTGGAATTAGGAGGAGGTGGACACAAAACTATTATCCAGAGGGCTGAGGAGGGGTTGTTGAGGTGGTTCGGACATGTAGAGAGAATGGAACGAAACAGAATGACTTCGAGAGTGTATAAATCTGTAGTGGAGGGGAAGGCGGGTAGGGGTCAGCTAGGGAAAGGCTGGAGGAGGGGTAAAGGAGGTTTTGTATGCGAGGGGCTTGACTTCCAGCAAGCATGCGTGAGCGTTTTTTAGAATGAATGGAGACAAATGTGTTTTTTAATACTTGACGTGCTGTTGGAGTGTGAGCAGTAACATTTATGAAGGGATTCACAGGGAAACCGGCAGGCCGGAATTGAGTTCTGGAGATGGAAGTACAGTGTCTGCACTCTGAAGGAGGGGTGTTAATGTTTTTCTTTTCGGGCCACTCCTGCCTTGTGGGACCGGCTGATGAATAATAATAATAATAATATATATATATATATATATATATATATATATATATATATATATATATATATATATATATATATATATATATATATATATATATATATATATATATATATATATATATGCAAGAAAACCACTATGAAAATAGAAGAATTCCAAGCGCTTTCGTGACTACTCACATTATCAAGGAACTATAACAGGAAACATGACAAGAAGGGCTTATATATCCTTCCCAATAGAGCTATGGTATATATATGTTGATGATATTTTGTGCCTTATGCCTAAGAATGTAGATATAAACCATTTCCTTGTTAAATTAAATAGCTTAGCTCATTCTATAAATTTTACTGTTGAATTCGAAGTAAATAACTCATTGCCCTTCCTAGATGTTTTATTATTAAGGGTAACATTGATTTTAAATTTAAAATTTACAGAAAACCTACAAATAATTGTTCCTATGTACACTATTACTCACATCAAGATAGAGTTAAAGTGTCGGTTTTTTCTTCAATGTTTTTGAGAGCTTTTACGTATTTGTAGTCCAGAGTTCATAGATGAAGAAATCTCTAAAATTTATGAAATAGCTAATGATTTAAAATACCCAAGAAACATAATTGATAAATCTTTTAAAATAGCTAGGAATACTTTTTACATCCAAAAAGGGACAACTAACCTTATTCAACCAAAAATATGTTGGTTCTCCCCTTACCATGAAAACTTGGTTGATATGCCTTCCTTTCTTAAGAATTTTAATATCAAAGTTGCATTTAAAAATCTTGATACAGTAAAAAGACTTTTTGATAAAAAATTTCCCCAAAATGCTGACGGATGTCTATAAGATTCCTGTAAAATATGCGATAAAGTTTATTATGGTCAAACTGGTAAAGTCTTGAACTAAGATTAAACAATATAAATATAGC
>WNWK01052748.1:0-12088 GCA_009830355.1 Cherax destructor
ATCTATGGTCGTAAAAGGGAAAGATCGCGAGCTTGGCCAGCATTCTGGACTGTGATGATGCGAGTGCCGCTCTTGAGAGCGTGAAAGAGATATCTTTGCCTACATGGCGTAGGAGAGCTTTACCAATACTATGATCGGAAAGATAGGTAGTTGGAGTAGTCGGTCTAAGAGTAAAAACTTCGTCCATTGAGGAGTGTGAAACAAAGTATCTAAGGGGAGTGCGCGACGTGCTAGGCGTTTCTGAGATGAACGAGAAGGAAGAGTCGAATCGTCATGTAAGGGTCGTGGTCGTTTGGATGTGGGACCGGGGGTGGTCCGATGGGAGACGGGCGAGCGATTTGAAAATTGCCGCACCGTCGAGGGAGAAGCCAGAATCAAGGTCAGAGAAGAGCGAAGGTCAAATACGTCAAAAGGGCCGGTCGGAACCCCAGTACCTGAAGCAGGTGACGAGCAGGCACCAGCAAGAGGTACAGGGGTATTAGAGCTGTCCGGGAACGAGGTAGGGTCAGAACTAGGTGCGGTATCAAGAAGGGGCCCGGGGGTATTGGGTTCATGGATTGGGTCAGCCATGGTTAGGTTACTTCTTTCTTTTTATTTTTAAGAAAAAAAGAAAGAAGAAAAGAAAATAAAAATAAAAAAAAAAGGGGGGAACGTGGAGGAATAGCTCCTAGGAGGAATGGAAGGGGCGTAAATCCCCCTCCGCGCCCAAGAGGACCTCAACACCGCTAGTAGTGCAGATGCTGCATGGAACCCGTGCCATACCCTACCCTTCATGCCAGTAAACCAGCAATCCGGGATAGCAACCTCACATCCACCGAGCCACCTCGGCGGACAAAAGAGAGGGCGGCCGGATATCCGCCACAAAGCATACCGCCTTCGGCCACCACCCCCGGAATCCGAAAGGTGGCCTCCAGAGATACACCCGTCGCCCGAAAGATACCCAAGGCCACTCCCGGGAGACCGGAGAGGGAACGGGACATCCCCAGGCGATCCAGATTCCACGGCAAACTACACCACCACCAAGGACCTCAACGGAATGGGATGGACCACGATACCCTTCCCCCTACCTAGGAACTAGAATGCCTGTGGAGGGAAGCTCCCAGGTTAAAAATGGGAAGGAAATAAGGGAGGGATGAGGAGGAAGAGGAGGAAAGGGAAAAAGGGAGGATGGGGAAAATGGGAAAAAGGAGGGGGGATTGGGGGGTAATTAGGTTCGGTCTGAGGAAGAAGACCAAAAGGTCCAATTCCTCAGACCAAGAGCCTCTTCACCACAGCAAGGAGCCCCCCTTGAAGAGGCACTGTTGTATAGAAGCAGCATTAATTGCTACTTCCAATAACATAAAACAAAGGGCTGACAACTTTTGCATTTCAACAACTCTAGCACATATAATACTGCTGTATGCTCTTGCCTGTATGCCATCACATGACCTGTGACTTGCACTCTCCACTATACATACTGTGCTTTCTTGCTCTTGAGTATCAGTTCGAGCGCAAGGAGTCCAGGACTGAAGCATCTCTAATGAAGATATTCTAAGTGTATGTACTTATGTCCTTTCATCCACACAACAGTTGAGCTATTTTCCAGCCTCTCCAAAAACCCTAACCATATTTACTAGGGAGTTGGTTATATTGTATGTTACAAAATGCTTGTGCAAGTTCAAAATCCTTGAATCTATGATTGCTTCACAACTGAATTTCAACATCTTATAAGGTCAGGAGAAACTTAATGCTATGATTACCCTTATTGCCTTCAAGCCTTTCCTTCCTGCACCTACTTTGGTGCCTGTCCTTTTCTTCATGTGTTCTTGTCAAGTGGTATGGCCTTAATTTGTACAGTATTCTGAATCTCATGTACACTTTGTATGTAAGGTAATTAAAACAATAAAGGAGCTTTACCAGGTTTATTAATACATAAATTGCAGGCACACGGCAAAAAAAAAAAAACTTCAAGGTTTGTCCTGGACTGGCCCCAACAATGAGAAAATGGAGAGAACGAGAAGATAGGTATGAAGATGGTCAGGTGACTAGAGAAAGTCAGAAGACAGGTCAGGTGAAGAAAGATCCAGAAGACAGTTCACAAGACGAGGTGAGAAGAACAAGGACAGATCAAATAAAGTACATTTTGAAAACTAGAGCACTTGACAATATATTGATAGACTGGCAGGCATCAACAGAAAAAACAATGGGACCAAGATCTAAGTGAAGACTATTGCACGAGCCAGGTCAGCAAGACTGTCTACAGAGGTTAGGATAGTTTTGGCAGAGAACGAGCTTATGGGACAGCTGTGATCTATGACAAAACAAATGTACTCAGTGTCAGAAAGACAACTACTTCTCTTGTCTCTTTACAGACTATGACCCATAAAAAAGTTAAGTGCATGTTTTTTTAATACAATACAGTAGCATTTAAGTCTCAGAAAGGGAGTAGCCAGGTTGCCCAACATACAGTATTGATATGAAATGTATTAGTTTGACACTAAGTTGCTGTATAACCCCTGTGGTTTAGCGCTTCTATTTGATTATAATAATAATTGACACTAAGTTTAATATCCAGAGGGCAGGTGTTAATGGATTACCAATATATGGAAGACAAAGTACCATAGTTTTCACTGGAGTGAGTGTTGGGGAGAGGAAAGTTTGTTCAACATGGGAGTAAGAAGAGTTTATGAAATTGGGAGAAGAGCAAAGAAGAATACACTACAAGGAGTGAAAATTTCAGAGTCGAGAAATCGAGGATCACAGATGCAGAGGACTGGATGTCAAACAGTAGTGAACATACATGCCACAGTGGTAAAAAGAAACTTGCAATGTTGATTATTTTTAGGCTAAGTTTTGCTCGCCAGGAACTTTATAATAAATCCTCAGTGTACATAACTGGATTGAGTAAATATCTATAAAGAAAACATATGCACTAAAAATAAGACTAAATGTACAAAGAAAAGTAAAGCAGATTGATAAAAACTGTATATAAATAAAACATACTTAAGTGATGCCTGTGTTTTGAAACCTCAATACTACGATTAACAATACTTTGAAAACGGTGAGGAGCTCTTGATCTAGGGAATTGGATCTGTGCTTCAATTCCCTGAATAAAGCCTGAATGCCTTTCATCCCCCCCCCCCCTAAACAAGTGCTGTATAACCCCTGTAAGTATATTATTATTATAATAATTGAAAAGAAGCGCTAAACCTACAAGGGTCATACAGCGCAGCCTATGAGTGTAGTGCTCCCTCATAACAATAATACTCAGCACCTCCTGTATATTTTCTGACATCCTCCATAATAATGAAAACACCAGAAATCACTGTTTTCAAGTGTCCTGCATTTTTTGGATGCTAAAAAACTTTCTATAAATGGGAAACTGGCATGATGGAACTGTCTGGTTGATCAGTTACTGTCCACAAACATGTAGTGTACTGCCAACAACAGTGTAGCTGAGTAAAAATTGTCCAGTGTTTTTTTGGGGTGAAATTTTTTTTCTCTAGAAATTGGAAACTGTTGCTATAGAACAGTTTGGTTGATCAATTGCTTCTCACAAATGCAAAAAAAATCCTGAATATGTAACTTTCATTGAAAGTTAGAATAGTTTTTGATGAGAACCATGGCCTGAAATAATTCATATCTACCTTTTTAGTCAATATTCTTGAATCAGCATAAAATAAGTTACCCATGGAGTGATTTTAAACAAATATTGAAAACCCTCTTGAGTTTTTCTAAGCCTATAGTCCAGTATTTTTTGGGGAGTGAAAAACTTGTCTCTAGAAATTGGAATTGGCATGACTGAATTGCTTCTTTCATCAATTACTTCCCATAAACGTGAATTGAAGAATAAACAGATCATCTCGTGCTAGTACAGTGGACCCTCGAGTTAAGAGCATAATTCATTCCAGAAGGCTGCTCAAGTGCCATTACCGAACGAATTTTTTCCCTTAAGGAATAATGGCAAGTAGGTTAGTCCATTTCAGATCCCCAAAAATACACTTACAAAAGCACTTAAAAAATACAGTGGTCCCTCGGTTTTCGCCGAAAATTCGTTCCAGAATGCTGCTCAAGTGCCATTACTGAACGAATTTACTTCCTTAAGAAATAATGTCACGTAGGTTTGTCTATTTCAGACCCCCAAAAATACACTTGCAACAGCACTTACGAAAATACACTTACATAAATGTTCGAGTTTGGAGATGCACGAAAACCGAGGGACCACTACACTTACATAATTGTACGATTTCCGAGGTGCTCTTAACTCGAGGGACCACTGTATTCTCATCAAAACTATTCTAACTTTGAATGGAAGTTATATACAGTGGACCCCCGAGTTTCGTAAAAACTTCACTCCTGAAGTCTGCTCAAGTGCCATTACCGAACGAATTTACTCCATTAAGGAAAAATGTCACATAGGTTAGTCTATTTCAGACCCCCAAAAATACACTTCCACAAGCACTTATAGTATTATACTTACATAATTGTACGATTTCCAGGGTTTACGAAACTCGGGGGTCCACTGTATGCAGGAGTTTTTTGCATTTGTGGGAAGCAAATGATCAACCAAACTACTATGACAAAAATTTCCATTTTCTAGAGAAAATCACTCCATGGGTACTCTGTTTTAGGCTAATGAAGAATATGCACTGAAAAAGGCAGAAAGAGACCATTTCAGGCCATACCAAGAGGGTTTTTATATGTACTCAGCTACACTGTTGTTGGCAAGTACAGTCTATATGATACAAGTTTTAGGGGTAATTACATTATTCCTTGTAAATATTGCCAGAAAATATACATAGTGAAACTTCAGGTAATTTGTGCACTCATACTAGGGAGCACAAGCAACCACAATGCATGCAAGATTTATTGTAGTTGTCAGGATCACCTCGTGAAATGGATCAATGCATGAATAGTTATCAAGGAAACTAATCTATGCAGGTAGGAATTGTTGAGAAGCATTCCTCGTAGTATTCTCTGATACAACTGCCAAAACAGCGGCAGTTTCAACATTTACAAAATATTATAAAGAATAACGAGACCCCACAATGTGGTGATAGCACTTAATATGAGTTATTGACAACTCTTATGTTATATCTATGATTTATCTTCCATTGTTAAATATCTTTGCCATTATATTTATACTCAGTCCCCATCCTTACATCTAATTGTTTGCTATACACATCTTTACTATGTTCGGTTATGTACACTGAGGTTTGATGAAGATTTTGGCAAATGAAATAAAATTATTGGGAATTTTTTATATCTTTCTATGTCACTGTGCATGGACCTTTTACTGCCATTGACACGATTAGTGCCTATGACCCATTTTGCCAGCTGGCAAAATACAGTGGACCCTCGGTTTTCGTTCACCTCCAAACTTGAACAATTATGTAAGTGTATTCTCGTAAGTGCTTTTGTAAGTGTATTTTTGGGGGTCTGAAATGACTAATCTAATTTACATTTATCCTTATGGGAACAAATTCTTTCGGTAACGGCACTCAAACAGCATTCTGGAAAGAATTTCTAACAAAAACCGAGGGTCCACTGTAGGTCAAAAGGGGCTAGTCATCCCAATACTAGGAGGATGTCAATACACAGTAGGCAGGTATATTCACTACTTTTGTTACCATGCTTCATCTATCATGTGATCTTACTTTCTCCATGCCCTGTGTGTCTATGATCCTCAATTTCTGGACTTTTTAAAATTTCCACTCTTTGCAGTTTATTCTTTCATCTTGGCTATCCTCCCACTTAGATAAACTCTGCCTACTCCCATGCTAAAACAAACTTCCCTTTCTCCTAAGTCCATTCTGTGAAAACTTCTGTATATTGCATTCTCTATACAGTCATACCCTGCCCTACTTCATTAACTGGTTCCAAGAGCCGTGACGTGAACCGGACGTAATGCCTTAAAATGAAGACAAACACTGTAAAACTAGCGTAAATACACTAACTCACAAAAGAATACATCGCTTAACCTTAATTAAAGAACACTAAAAACACATTTTAGTCATATTTTTTAGAGAATAATGAACACAATTAAATTTTTTTTTTATTTACCTTGTGATTTGCCCTTAAAAATGCCTTAAGTATGAGGTAAAAATACCTTACAATTAGCATAACCAACATGCAAAAGAATATAACTCGTTAAGGCATTAAAAAATGCCTTTTAATCATATTGAACTTATTATCCATCATAACGATATTACGCTTGGAATCACTAGCACTATCCTTCTTAGGACCCATGGTTAACACAGACACAGTAAAGGAATAATTACAGAAATAATAGTGAAAGGCAAAGTAAGCACACGCTCGCAGCACGGGCAAAAAGGCATACGGCATCGTCCTTGTTCTGAATGAGAAGCAGCAACAGCAACCAACATTTGTTTGCAATTTTTCAATGAAAATATTTTATTTTACACGATACATTTTTGATGTTTTTAATGTGTTTTTCTTATATTTTAATTTTTTTAGCTTCTTTTATCTATTATTGTCAATTTTTATGTGTTTTATTTATTTTAAATATATTTTTAAGGAAACATTTATTTATTTCAAATCCTTTTATTACGACATTGCTGAGTGACGTAAAGTTGGACGTAATGACATTCGCTGAACTTAAATTTACTCTAGAAAAGTGGCGTAAAGGCAAATTTGATGAAGGCCGAAATGACAAAGTGGGGTATGACTGTATTTCTAATTTATAATATCTGGATTTAAACTTATATTTTCTCAAATTAATACCCATCGTAGCAATCTATCAACACTTTCAGTACCTACTCCATTTACTGCTCCTATCCTCTACAATGCACTGATAAAACTGACTGTTCCCTTTTTGACAGACTTAAAGAATACTATTATATTACAAACAAGCAGAAAACCCGTATGGGTCATATAGGTAAAGAACACGAGAGAAGTGTTCCTCTTTCTGACACTAACAAAGTTCTTTGTCATGTTAGAGATCATAGCCATTCCATAAGCTGTCCTCTGCCTAAACTATCCTTTTTCTTGGCTTTATGAACACTATCTTGTTGAATCAGCTCTAATGTATAGCATTCCACACGCGAATCTTAGTCCTACTTTTATTTCTGTTGATGCCTGTCTCTACCAATATATTATCAAATGATCTAATCTTCAGAACACTAGATTTGATCTATCCTTGACCTTCTCACCTCTTCTCATGACCTGTCTTCTGGGACTGTCTTCACTTGACCTGTCTTCCAACTTTCTCATCACCACTTAACCTGTTCTTCTTGAAGTTTCATAACTTGACCTATCTTTTGGTTCTTTCCCCATTTTCTTGCTCAGTTGTGGCTTGACAATGGATCAAGATAGACCAAAATATCATCTAGTTTCCTCTCTCTCTAGTGGGGGTTGTTTGTGAAGACTGGCAAGGCTGATACAAAGACAGAGAGACTGGTGCAGGGCTGCCACATTAACCTGCAATTAGAAAATGAGACATTAATAATTTGCACTAACTGATTGTTTCTAGGTCATATGGAGGGAACAAGTGATAAGGATTTGAAGAAGTGGGGGAGATCTGAATAGATGGATATAGTTTTGGCAGAGGATGAGCTTATGGGACAGCTGTGATCTATGACAACTACTTGTGTCTCTTTACAGTCTATGACCCATTCAAGTTTAGTACACGTTTTTTAGTACAATACAGTAGCATTTAAGTCTCAGAAAGGAAGTAGCCAGGTTGACCAACATACAGTATTGTTAGGAATGTATTAGTTTGACACAGTGTAAGTTTAATATCCAGAGGGCAGGTGTTAAGATTTGGTGGATTATCAATACAGTGGACCCCCGAGTAACTAACAAAGTTCATTCCAGAAGCCTGCTCAAGTGCCATTACCGAACGAATTTACTCCCTTAAGAAATAATGTCAAGTAGGTTAGTCCATTTCAGACCCCCAAAAATACACTTATAGTACCATAGTTTTCACTGGAGTGAGTGTTGGGGAGAGGAAAGTTTGTTCAACATGGGAGTAAGAAGAGTTTATGAAATTGGGAGAAGAGCAAAGAAGAATACACTACAAGGAGTGAAAATTTCAGAGTCGAGAAATCGAGGATCACAGATGCAGAGGACTGGATGTCAAACAGTAGTGAACATACATGTCAGTGGTAAAATGAAACTTGCAATGTTGATTATTTTTAGGCTACGTTTTGCTGTATGACCCTTGTGGGTTTAGCACTTAGTTTTGATTGTAATAATAATAATAGGCTAAGTTTTGCTCGCCAGGAACTTTATAATAAATAGTGTACATAACTGGACAGAGTAAAGATTTATAAAGAAAACTTGTGCACTTAATATGTCTGAGTATAAAGGTAGCAATTAAGACCTTATTACTAAATGGGTATAACTATGACCATAATTTTTAAAGGGGTGGACCGGTAAGCCAGCAGACTGCCTTGGTCAGATGACCAAAAGCTCCAACAGCAGGTCATCTGACTAAGACCCGCGTCAGAAAACACTTTTCCCGTTTCCTGACAAAACTTACCTAACCTAACCTAAGGTAACAATAAAAATAAGACTAATTGTTCAAGGAAAAGTAAAGCAGATTAATAAAAACGGTATGTAAATAAAACATACTGAAGTGATGCCTGTGTTTTGAAACCTCAATCAATACTACGATTAACACTACAGTGGACCCTCAGTTTTCGTCGATAATTCTTTCCAGAATGCTGTTCGAGTGCTGTTACCAAACAAATTGTTCTCATAAGGACAAATGTAAATTAGATTAGTCGTTTCAGACCCCCAAAAATACACTTACAAAGATATGTACACTTACATAATTGTTCGAGTTGGGAGCTGTACGAAAACAGAGGGTCCACTGTACTTTGGAAACGGTGAGGGGCTCTTTCATCCCCCCCAAACAAGCGCTGTATAATCCCTGTAAGTGTATTATTAACTGAAAAGAAGCGCTAAACCTACAAGGGTCATACAGCGCAGCCTATGAGTGTAGTGCTCCCTCATAACAATAATACTCAGCACCTCCTGTATATTTTCTGACATCCTCCATAATAATGAAAACACCAGAAATCACTGTTTTCAAGTGTCCTGCATTTTTTGGATGCTAAAAAACTTTCTATAAATGGGAAACTGGCATGATGGAACTGTACTGTAGTGTACTGCCAACAACAGTGTAGCTGAGTAAATACCAAAACCCCTTTTTTATGGCTTGAAATGGTCTCTTTCTGCCTTTTTTCAGTGCATATTCTTCATTAGCCTAAAACAGTAGCTGTGGAGTGATTTTAAGCAATATTGAAAATCCACCCGAAATCTAGAAATTGGAAACTGTTGTCATAGAACAGTTTGGTTGATCAATTACTTACCACAAATGCAAAAAACTCCTGCATATATAACTTCCATTCAAAGTTAGAATAGTTCTGATGAGAACCATGGTCTGAAATGGTCCATATCTACGTTTTTAGTCAATATTCTTGATCAGCATAAAATAAGTTACCCATGGAGTGATTTTAAGTAAATATTGAAAACCCTCTTGAGTTTTCCTAAGCCTATAGTCCAGTATTTTTTGGGGGTGAAAAACTTTTCTCTAGAAATTTCAAACTGGCATGACTGAATTATTTCTTTCATCAATTACTTCCCATAAACGTGAACTGAGAAGGGTAAACAGATCATCTCGTGCTAGTATTCTCATCAAAACTATTCTAACTTTGAATGGAAGTTATATATGCATGAGTTTTTTGCATTTGTGGGAAGCAATTGATCAATCAAACTGTTCTATGACAACAGTTTCCAATTTCTAGAGAAAAAATATTTTTACCCCCAAAAACACTGGATTTTAGGAGATTTCGGGTGGATTTTCAATATTGCTTAAAATCACTCCATGGGTACTCTGTTTTAGGCTAATGAAGAATATGCACTGAAAAAGGCAGAGAGACCATTTCAGGCCATACCAAGAGGGTTTTTATATGTACTCAGCTACACTGTTGTTGGCAAGTACAGTCTATATGATACAAGTTTTAGGGGTAATTACATTATTCCTTGTAAATATTGCCAGAAAATATACATAGTGAAACTTCAGGTAATTTGTGCACTCATACTAGGGAGCACAAGCAACCACAATGCATGTGAGATTTATTGTAGTTGTCAGGATCACCTCGTGAAATGGATCAATGTATGAATAGTTATCAAGGAAACTAATCTATGCAGTAGGAATTGTTCAGAAGCATTCCTCGTAGTATTCTCTGATACAACTGCCAAAACAGCGGCAGTTTCAACATTTACAAAATATTATAAAGAATAATAGATCCAAAAGTGTAGCTCTTGACTAACATACGTATAGGTTCACTATTATCCATGGTTTCAGGTATCCATGGTAGGTCGTGGAACTTATCCCCGCAGATATGGGGGATTACTGTACAATTATCATACATCATTCGCCACCCAGCTCTCGTGAGAGAAGGGTGTGCTACTCTTGTCTCTGGCCCCTGGTGGAGACTGTGAGCAACTTTATTTTCACTGTCATGGCGGCGGTGGGCAGACGCCGCATCAACACCGTCTGCATAGACATGGTTACAGGAGTAATCCAACCTGCTGTGGCGGCTACAGTAATACCTACTATTCTTCGTGATATATACAACATTGATATGGAGGAACTGTATGGAGTGGCACTAAATGGCATGAACAGGATCTTTGTGAAGTTGTTAACGGCTGCAGCATATGAGACATTGGTAGAGCGACATCAGGACAACGTCTACACGGTCAATGCGACATTGCAAGTGCGATTAAAGGATGTGTCGCGCACCTACACATGGGTAAAGGTAAAGAATGTGCCTTTTGAGGCAGATCAAATGGATGTGGGACGTGTCTTCAGCGAGTATGGGACAGTACATCTGGCAACGGCAGGAAAGTGGAGTGTGGACCCATGGAGGGTCTTCCTGAGGGATCTTTCACCTTAAAGATGTCGTTACGGAGGCCCATTCCATCTTACATCATTATGGCTGAGTTTCACGCAAGTGTACGTGACTTACGCAGGACAAAGGAGGACGTGCAGGATATGTGGGAATTTTGATCATGTAGCAGCGGATTGTTTGCGGAGAGGTGCTCAACGAACCGCTGAACGCAAGATCCCGACAGAACCACAGGGAAAGTATGAGGGGACGGCTGGTGATGAGGGACAGCAGCAAAGGACCAGGAGCTGGAGTGAAATAGTGGAGGGTGTGGCAGAACCGTGCCACCCATCAGAGCCTACTTTGGAGAGAGAGGTGAATGAAAAGGAGGTTGAGGAAGTACCTGTGATAGAGGAAGGCATGGATGTGCCTCTGGTGGAAGTGATTCAGGGATTACTGGATGATCCATTACAGGTGTTGCATGTTGGGGATGGGGCAGATTTGGTGGAGGAGGCACGAGTTGGATTGACTCGGGCAGGAGAGTCCTGAGGTAGCAGCATTGGTGCGTGAGTGCGTCAATGTGGAGGTGCATCAGAGTGATAGTGGGGACATGATGGATGTGGGGAGCGGTCTGGAAGCGATCTGGCACGTCGAAGATCATGATGATATCTTGACACCGGCCCAGAGGGTCACGAAGCCTTTGGTGGAAGTGAAGGGGAATGACAGGGAGGGAGTTGGCAGAGATGATGGTAAGGATGCTGCTATGGGCAGCAAAAGTGTGGGCAAGGGGTGGTAAGGAAGGATAATGTCACAGTCCGTGCAGAGGTCGAAGGTAAACCCACTCATTTATATTCCAGTGTCTAACTATTAATGTTAATGGGTTGAGGGCAGAGGTCAAGCGACGGTGGGTAGAGGGAACTTTGAGACGGTATGGTGTGCAAGTGGGGTTCCTACAGGAGCACAATTATAGATGTGGACGTGAATTATGTTTGCAGGATATGAGGTGTATGCAGGGTCTTAAAAATTTTTGGGGGGGGAAAAAAAGGGGGGGGGGGAAAAAAAAAAAATTTTTTAAAGAATGAAGAAAAAAGGGGGGGTTTTTGGGAAAAAGGGGGGGGGGGGAAAATTTTTGGAAAATTTGGGAAAAAAATTTTTTTTTGGGGAAAATTTTTTGGGGGGAAAAAAGGGAAAAAAGGGGGGTTTAAAAAAAAAGGGGGGGGGGGGGAATGGGGCCCCAAAAAATTTTAAAA
>WNWK01052749.1:0-12088 GCA_009830355.1 Cherax destructor
TATATATATATATATATATATATATATATATATATATATATATATATATACATATATATATATATATATATATATATATATATATATATATATATATATATATATATATATATATATATATATATATATATATATATATATATATAAAACTAGCTTCCCGGCCACATTTTGCTGTGGCTCAGTCTGGATTCCCGATTTTTGAATACGCAACATATAATTGTTCATGTTAGTTACCATTTTCCCCTGGATTTTCATTAGACACTAGGCCTTTGAATATATGTGTGTTGTAAGGAAACACTTCAAAATGTTTTGGCCCCGCCGGAATTAACCTGGGCCCTCCGTGTGGAAGCGAGGCTTTAGCCACCATGCCATCTGGGCGTGTAGAAGCAATCCTGCCTAGATCTAAACCGCACAATTTAAAGATTATATATATATATATATATATATATATATATATATATATATATATATATATATATATATATATATATATATATATATATATATATATATATATATATATATATTTTTTTTTTCTTTCAAAAACGCCGGGCCGTTTCTGACCGAGGCAGGGTGGCCCAAAGGAAAAAGAAATTTTTCTCCTTTTTTTAGTAATATATTATTCAGGAGGGGTTTGCCCTTGCCCCCCGGCATTTTAGTCGCCTCTTACAACACGCACGTTTAGGAGGAAAATTCTGTTCCACTTCCCCATGGAGATATATATATATATATATATATATATATATATATATATATATATATATATATATATTTAAAACCAATAATATGGTAAAAAAAGATTTAAGAAAATACATTGTTGATATAAAGATCATATACAGTACACAAGGTGTGAAGATACATGCCCAACTACATATTGTTATTTTTCCCCGGGATTATAATGCGAAAATCTCATCCAGCTCTTCCAAGCTGGGGGCATGCCCAAGAATACAGCATGTTACCCTCTGAAAAACGGCGTTTGGTCGCTGGAACAGAAAAACTAGCTGCCCTGGGATCCCTAGTTACCCTGTTGAGTCTTTTGCCCAGCTCCTTGAGGAACTTAGATGCACTCTTTCCCCATGAGCCAAGGGTCTCTGAGCCTATGGGAACAAACATATAATGATGGGCAATTTTCCCATTTTCTCACCTGGGACTCCCTAAAAATTGCGGAAGCTGCCCCTCCTTCCCCCTTGTGTATTGGAGATAGGTATCACCCCAAGGTAGATGCAAATGTGTAATCCCACACCACCTGCTTGCCGTCTGTCCAGGCTTGAAGGGTGATACCATCTGGACGCTTTTGGCTGCCATCAGATCTGCATAGTTGGGGTGGTTCCCTTTACTCCCGGGCATCCGGTTGTTGGAGGCTCCTCTTGATAATGTTATTAACCTCTTCATGTCTTGCAATCTTTCCCTCGGATTTACGACACACAAGACCATGGTACCCGAATCGGTCTGCTGCTTCACTGCCACAAATATATATGTAATATAAATATATATATATATATATATATATATATATATATATATATATATATATATATATATATATATATATATATAAGTAGTCAAAATACACACACAACCCACACATATAAAAGGGAGGAGCTTACTACGACGTTTCGGCCCGACTTGGACCATTTACAAAGTCACACTAACAAACAGAGACAGAGGAAGGGGTATTTATAGGCAGGCAGACAGGGAAGGGTACAAGAGGTGGGGTAATAATGGAGTAAGTAGTGGAAGTGGTAGTAGTAGTAATAGTGGTAGTGGAGACAGTCATGTACTAGGAGAGGAGCACTGCAATGAGGCTAGCGGCCCGCAAGGGTGGGACGAGAACACAGAGGGAGGAAAGGCGAATAAAATGAAGGACAAATACAAGGCAAAAGAAAAGAAAGAAAGGAAAACCCATAGGAGAAAAAAAGAGAAGGGGAAGAGATGAAAGGGGAAGGAATCAGGTTAAGTCACGGGTGTTCTGAAGTTTAGAGCATTTAACAATGTAATGAGAGAGGAAAGCATCAACAGAGACAAAGCCAGGGCTAAGATTCATACAGGGAAAGTTATGTATAAGGGAGGATTCAACCAGGCGGCGACTATGAAAGTTGGACGTAGGGTAGACAGTTTTAGCAGAAGACCAATCAATAGGATGACTGTGATCTCTGACATGAAAGAAAAGACATTATTAGTGTCGGCAAGCCTAACACTATTTTTGTGCTCCTTGAGTTTGTCAGAAAGAGATCGGCCAGTTTCTCCAAAGTACTGAAGAGGACAGGAGGAGCAAGAAATAGAGTAGACACCAGGGAGAATCTGTGGAGGGAGGAGGTATAAACTAGATTAGTGCAAGAGTGTTAGTCTGACGAAAGGTAAGTTTGATGTCTAAGGAACGGAGAGAGTTGCTGAGATTAGAGAGACCAGTGATGTAGGGAAGGCAGAGGACTGGAGAGTTCTCAGGAGTAGAGGGTTTAGGAGAGAAGAAAGTCCGTTTGGCACGAGAGAAAGCAGAGTCTATGAAATGGGAAGGGTAGCCAAGGCGGGAAAATACCCCTATAAATACCCCTTCCTCTGTCTCTGTGTGTTAGTGTGACTTTGTAAATGGTCCAAGTCGGCCGAAACGTCGTCGTAAGCTCTCCCTTTTATATGTGCGGGTTGTGTGTGTATTGTTCCGGTCACGGTATTGTGCCTTTTTGTTAATTAGTAGTAGTCAAAGTCCCTGGCTCAAAATGGCTGCGGTCACCCCCCTCCCTGAGCTCCTCATCCCTGAGCGGTCCTCCTTCCGCGCGCTCGCCCCCCGCCCCCCTTGCCCACAGCCCGCGCCCCTTGCCCGCGACCCGCGCCCGCGCCCAGTCCCACACCCTTCCGCGCTCGAGCTGCCCTCGCTGCCTTCTGCAGCCCCTTCTGCAGATCGCCCCAGCGCCCGAGCTGCCTTCTGCCCCCGCCCAAACACGCCCGGCCCACGCCCTTCTGCAGCGCCTTCTGCTGCGGATCGCCCCCGCTTCTCGATTTTTTTTTCGAAATTTCATTTTATCCTCCATCTCCTTGGATCAAGTTTTGAGATCCCCCTATGGGGGCAATATTATTTCCTCTCTTTAAGTAAATTGAACTAAGACTTGAGTTTTACCTACTTTGAATTTCATCAAATTACATTCCTTCCATCTCCCCAAAACCCTGCTCCACTTCCTTGGATCAAGATCATCCACCCCATCTCCCACCCTCACCTTTTCCCACCCACACCCTCTAACTCCAATATTCCTACTCCACTTCCTTGGATCAAGATCCCCTCCCCATCTCCCACCCTTACCTTCCCCGCCCACACATTCTAAGAACCAAATTTTATGAATTTTAGAGGGATTTCCAATTCCTCAGATCAAAATTTACATCGATTTTCATGAATATTACAAAATTTCCTTGGATCAAGATTTTTATTTATTTTTCGAATTTTCCCTACTTTTTCCAAAATTTCGAATTTTAGAGAGATTTCCAATTCCTCAGATCAAGACCTCCATCTCCTTGGATCAAGTTTGAGTTACCCCCTATGGGGCAATATTATTCCTCTCTTTAAGTAAATTGAACTAAGACTTGAGTTTTACCTGGGGTAAGCATTTTCCCTCGATAACCTTCTATGAGGTATGGTAAAAAAATTCTCGTTTTTCAATAATTAATCAAGATTGAGATCTCCCTTATAATCTCCCCCTACGGTACTTTCTCTCTTTAAGTTAAAATGAGCTAAAAGGACAGGTTGAAACAGGTATCTTTCCCTTATTATATTGAATGAATTAAAAGTGCGTGACGTCATCACCGGGGTCACCAACAAGTTCAATCAAGCGAGCCCAGGTGTGGTGTGACGTCACTGACATAGGATAACACTAATACACATTAATTTCTCCTTCATTTATTATACATTTCAATACATATATTCACCATTTACAGGTAACAGTCTAAAAAGATACATTTTCCATGTTTTCAGGTAATACAATTTTTTTCAGTCTTACATTAACAAATTTCTGGTAATACCCACAACATATCATAATTTTACATACCACGATTTAAGATTTTCCACTTATAACTCACAATATTTTTTACTATTTCATCAGAAAACGATCTAATTCAACAAATTTTAAGACGTTTAAATAACAAACCTCAATTTTACATATCACGACAATTTTTCTCGTTTTCATTAAAAAAATAGTTCATCCACAACACCCAAAACACTTACAATTTTTCTCGTTTTCATTAAAAATATATAATAACCACAACATTTTATAAGTTCCACTATGTTCAAATGTCCTTAGACGACTGGCGAGGTACGTTTTGTTATCTCTGAGAAGATCACAGACCCACCCCAGCGCCTGAGGCCATGACCTCACCTGCTCTCTACCTCATACACACACACACACACACACACACACACACACGCACACACACACACTCCACCCATTACCCCATCTCCCACCCACAATTTTTTCCCCGTTTTACTAATTCATCAAAAAGCCACATCCATCTCAACAGAACATACACACATTTTATATTCAGTATAACCAAGAAATGCATTGGAACACCTCCAAAACACTCTTATACGTTATTTGAAATACCCCCAAAACATCATTGATTACTGTGAAAACGACATTGAATACTGTCAAATAACATTTAAAACACCTCTAACTCATTCACCAAATTACATCTCATACACCAAACTACACTCACCCAAAAATTACTCATCTCAAAACACTAAGATCATTTAGAACAAGATCATTTAACCTATGAATACTTTCACTAAGATCACATTTTTACACATTCCCCCAAAATACCATTGAACACCACCAAAACACCATTGAATGCACCCGAAACACCATTGAATGCACCCAAAACACCATTGAACACCAAAACACTCTAATATATCATCATCAAAACACTCTCAAACATCATTTGAACACCTTCAAAATACTAACAAAACACCATTGAATATGCCCAAAACACCATCAAACTTTCCCTCAAAACACTATAACCAACTTTTAAGATGACAAAAACCCTTATCTAAGCACACTCATCTCAAAACCACTATAATCACTAAAACACACTTTCAAAAACACAATCACCATTGAACACCACCAAAACACCTTTGAATACCCCGTACATCAACAATGAATACTCCCAAATCATCGTTTGAACACCATCACACACACACATACTTTTCTCAATAACTGTCAAGAAATATTCTCACATCCCTCAACATCTAGAAGTTCAAACTAGTATTAACTCAGGGTTAGGGAACTGCGACACTAATGTTAGAGACGGAATGTTCAGTAAGTTTAATTTTAATAATCATAGAATTGACTGGGAAAAAATAAACCAAGAGCTATCAGACATATCATGGGAATCAGACATGAGCACCCTAAATCCCCACCAGTGCCTAGAGAAGCTGAATACAGAAGCATACAAGGTATGTATGAAACACGTACCATTGAGGAAACCCCGAAGAAGATCAGATATAGAGAGAGAGCGTAGGAGATGGTACAGGAGAAGAAAACGGGTTACTGAATTGCTGAAAAACACAGTTATGTTGCAACAGAAGAGAGATAGCCTTAACCGAGAGATCACGGAATTAGAGCAAAACTTAAGATGTCATACCTGACGAAGAAGTACAAAGGGAACAAAGAGCCATACAGGATATTGCAAGAAACCCAAAATATTTCTACTCCTATGCAAAATCCAAGCTAAGAACTACCTGTAGAATTGGACCATTATTGAGAGGAGATTCGTATACGGACGATGAACAGGAAATGAGTGAAATTCTAAAAGAACAGTATGAGTCAGTGTTCAGCAACCCACTAAATGACAGCAAGGTAGAAAATGCAGAAATATTTTTCACTCCAGCAGAAGGCTGCGCAGACCACCTAACCGACATTAGTACAAATCCCATAGATTTGAAAAAGAAATGGCCAACATGCCCACTCACTCAGCACCTGGACCAGATTCATGGAATGCTTTATTTATAAAGCAGTGCAAAGTACCATTAGCAAGAGCCCTTAGTATTCTGTGGAGAAAGAGCTTAGATCTAGGTGAAATTCCAGAGGCCTTAAAGAGTGCAGACATAGCTCCTTTGCATAAGGGAGGTAGTAGAGCACTAGCTAAAAATTACAGACCAGTAGCCCTCACTTCTCACATCATAAAAATCTTTGAAAGAGTGATGAGACGGCAGATTACAAAGTTCATGGACCAGCACAACCAACATAACCCGAACCAGCATGGCTTTAGAGCGGGTCGATCATGCCTGTCACAGCTGCTGAACCATTATGACAGAATTACGGAGGCATTGGAGGACGACCAAAACGCAGATGTGATTTACACAGATTTTGCAAAGGCGTTTGACAAATGCGATCATGGAGTGATAGCGCACAAAATGAGGGCCATAGGCATTACGGGGAAGGTAGGCAGATGGATTTTTGAGTTCCTAACACAAAGAACACAAAAGTAGTAGTGAACAGGGCAAGATCCAGCATCAGCGAGGTCAAAAGCTCAGTGCCCCAAGGCACTGTCCTGGCACCTCTGCTGTTTCTCATCCTCATAGCAGACATAGATAAAAACACCCAGCACACTTTTGTATCATCATTTGCAGATGACACTAAAATAAGCATGAAAGTCACTACGGTAGAGGACACTGAAAAATTACAGGAGGACATAAGCAGGGTCTTCCAATGGGCAGTGGAGAACAACATGACGTTCAATGGTGATAAGTTTCAGCTGCTTAGGTATGGAAAAATGAAGAACTCAAAAGGAACACTATATACAAAACGCAAGAGGGTCACCACATAGAACGAAAGGAACACGTAAAAGACTTGGGAATAATTATGTCTGCTGATCTGTCGTTTAAAGACCATAACAAGACAAAGATCACAACAGCCAGGAAGATGACGGGGTGGGTATTGAGAACTTTCAAAACAAGGAAATAATGCCGATGGTGACACTATTCAAATCGCTAGTGCTCCTTCACTTAGAATACTGCTCAGTGCTGACGGCCCCGTTCAGGGCAGGAGAAATAGCAGAGCTGGAACAAATCCAGAGATCGTTTACGGCTCACATTGAGCCATTGAAACATCTAAATTATTTGGAACGCCTCCAAGTCTTGAACATGTACTCATTGGAGCAGAGGAGAGAGAGATACATGATAATATATACATGGAAAGTACTTGAGGGCCTGGTCCCAAATCTGCACACTGCCATAACAACATACTGGAGTGAGAGATATGGGAGAAAGTGTAAAATAAACCCAGTGAGGAGCAGAGGTGCGGTGGGGACAATACGGGAGCACTGTATTAACATCCGGGGTCCCAGACTATTCAACATCTTACCAGAAGATATCCGAAACACGGCTGGAACCAGTGTAGAAGCCTTCAAGAGGAAACTGGACAAATATCTTCACCAGGTGCCAGATCAACCAGGCTGTGATGGATATGTGGGGCAGCGGCCTCCACAGCAACAGCCTGGTTGACCAGGCAAGCACCAGACGAGCCTGGCCCATGGCCGGGCTCAGAGAGTAGATACTCTCGAAACTCTTCAAAGGTATATCAAAGGTATATCTCATAACCTCTCATACATCATTTGAATACCCTCAAAACATCATTGAATACTATCAAAACACCTTTGTATACTCCCAAAACACCATTTGAATAATACCATAACCCAACCTAGCATCATCTAACGTAACCAAAAAATAACATCTAACCTAACAACTTAACCTTCAAAACACTATCAAACACCACATTACCAAAAAACTAAGACATGACACATTGCCAAAACTAATACAGACATACACCCTCCAACTAAGTCATGGAACATTATCAAAAAAAACTAAGACACCTTCAACTAACACCTGAGACATCAACAAACCTATACAAGACATAATCACAACTAAGACATACACCTCCAACTAAGACATATCATAATCACATTTTTTATAAACATCCCCTCAAATCATTATAACCAACTTTATAAGATCATTAATCTCAATCCACTAAGATCACTCATCACAAAAACCACTAGGATCGCTAAAACTATGAATACTTTTTACTATTGGAACATTTTTCATGTTCACCAACTCCATTTCATGATTACTATTATGTAAGAACATTAACGACAAGACACTAAGATCACAGATCACACATTTTATACATATTCCCTCAAACATTATAACCAACTTTATAAGATGACATACCATTTATCTAAGAATACTAATCTCAATCCATTAAGATCACTCATCTCATAACCACGAAGATCATCAACTAACACCCCATTTTATACGCATTCCCTCAGACCATCAAAAACACTCTTATACCTCATTTGAACACCACCAAAAACACTCTTATACATCATTTGAACACCTTCAAAACACTATCAAACAATTTTTTAATGCTCCTAAATCATCGTTTGAACACCATCGCTCCCATCACACACACATACTTTTCGCAATAACTGTTAAGAAATATTCTCACATCCCTCAACATCTCATACATCATTTGAATACCCTCAAAACATAATTGAATACTAACAAAACACCTTTGTATACTCCCAAAAACACCATTTGAATAATACCATAACAAATAACATTTTTACCTAACCCAACCTAACAACATCTAACCTAAACAAAACATAACATCTAACCTAACAACTTAACCTTCAAAACACTATCAAACACCACAAATAACATTTAACCTAAACTAACTTATCTTTCAAATCACTCTATGCATCATTTGAACACCTTCAACTAAGACATGACACATTACCAAAACTAACACAGACATGAACCCTCCAACTAAGTCATGGAATATTATCAAAAACTAAGACCCTTCAACTATCACCTGACACATTTCCAAAACTAACACAGACATACACCCTCCAACTAAGTCATGCTCAAAACCACTAAAATCGCTAAAACTATGAATACTTTTACATATTGGAACACTTCCAAACAACATTAGAACATTTCCAAATTACATTGGAACACTCCCAGATTACTGTGAGCACATACAAAACAATATTAGAACACTCCCAGATTACTTTGAGCACATCCAAAACAATATTAGGAACACCCCAGATTACTTCAAAATAATATTAGAACACCTCCAAAACACTCTTATACATCATTTGAATACTCCCAAATCACCATTTGAATACTCCCGAAACAACAACATATAACATTTAATCTAACCTAACCTAACCCAACCTAACATCACCTATCCTAACCCAATTAACATTTAACCTAACCTATCTTATCCTTCAAATCACTCATTCATCATTTGAATACCTTCAACTAACGCAAGAGACATCAAGAAACCTATGCATGGCATAATCACAACTAATACATACGACTCCAACTAAGACATATCATAATCACTAAGACACATTCACCAATCTTATTCCTGACATGAGCCTTAACCAACATCTAAGACAAATAAAAAAATCTAACTCATATACACAATATAATATATAACCGCAAAATACCATGTCACGATCACCACCAACTAAGACATATCATGAACACACCCAACTAAGACATAACATAATCACATATTTATAAACATCCCCTCAAATCATTATAACCAACTTTATATGATGACAAACCATTATCTAAGAACACTAATCTCAATCCACTAGAGATCACTCATTTCATTTTTTTCCGTTTTACTAATTCATCAAAAGACAAACCTATCTCCACAGAACATACACATTATATACACATTCCCTATCACCAACCGAGAAGACTATTACTGAAATCACTTAGGACAAGATCGTTAAAACTATGAATACTTTTTTACTATTGGAACACTTCCAAACAACATTAGAACATTTCCAAATTACATTAGAACACTCCCAGATTACTTTGAGCACATCCAAAACAAATATTAGAAAACTCCCAAATAACATTTGACATCTCTAACTCATCTGCCAAATTACATTCTCAAACTCATCAAACTACACACTCACCCCAAAACCACGCACCTACAACGGTGTTCTTGGGAGATTCTGAACATAAGTTTCAAAAGTTGATAGACGATTTTTTTGAGAAGGTATGAACAAGAAGAAAACTAAAAGTGAACTTTGGAAAAGCAAGGTGATGAGTGTATCAACAAATTAGGTAATGAAAGATTACATATCAGATGGAAAGGAAGTGAATGTGTTCCGATATTTGGATGTGGACTTGTCACCAGATGGGTTTGTGAAACATGAGATGATCCATAGAAATGACGATAGAAAATGTTACGCAGTGCAATGTGGCATCTCTAGAGACATGGAGAATAAAAATCGCAATACCGTGGCAGCAACAATTCACAGATAACCTGAACATAGGAGATTGAAACCAATAGTGACATTTCGGTCCGGCTTGGACCATTATTTGTGTACTTATACATGGAGGCCGAGAAGGGGACTGTACTAGGGTATAGTGGTACCAACACTCTTGCAGCGAGGAGGAGGCTAGATGCAATGGATTTATCGATTATGAGGACAATGTGTGTGTGAATATTATGTAGGCATGTGTGTGGAGTCTGTAGGCAAGAGGTTTTTATAACTTTACATGATGTTGGACTGGGAGAAATGGATATTTATGAAAGGAGGTACAGTGTTATAAAATAGATATGACTGTGTTCATTTAAGTCAAAATGACTATAATTGGTGAAATAGACAATGAAGACCTTTGCTTGTACCACGTTTCACCCAACACTAAACTTTATCAATCACATTGCAAAACTGGGGACATTTTCTAAAAGATTCCACATAGGTTGACGTTACACGTTTAAAAATCCTTCTCAGGTGTAAGAAAAGGTACTGAAGCGAAGATAAAGTTGTACAAGAAGCCTACTGCCTCGCTCTATTGTTAGTCGATAATGACTATGGTCGATGCAAGAAGCCTACTGCCTCGCGCTGTTGTTAGTAGATACTGACAAGGTCGATGTCGAAGAAAAACACATTGTTTGCGTTTAATAATCAACGACGGAACTTTTTTTCCCGTTTGTAGTGTTCCAGAAACAAATCAGTGGGGTATATATCATCCTTTCCATAGGCCCCCAAACTTGATAAAAAATTTACCATGGACCATTAGGCCTGCAGTACTCCCCCCATGCTTGGTAGCTTTCACATCTAAGCATGTGACACATCCTTTTGAACTATTTGAAACTCATTGCTGTAAGATATTTTATAAATAAATTATTTCGGTCTCTGTGGAGTCCGAGAACTGTATCCATTTCATAAACCCAGCCCTGTACGTCGGAAGAAAATGATTAGTACAATTGAAATAAATTCACCGAGTGAAAAACATTCACCAGTATTAAGTAAAACACCAGTATCAAATAACATTCACCAGTACTGAAATAAATTCCGTTTGAAGAACATTCCCGATGAAGTAACATTCACCAGTACTGAAGTAACATTCACCATAGTGTAGTAACATTCCCTTTTTAAGTAACATTCACCAGTAGTGGTAAATTCACCAGTACTGGTAAATTCACCAGATTGAAAAAATTCCCCGTAGTAAGAAAAATTCCCTTTGAAGTAAATTCACCAGTATCAAATAAATTCACCCGTACTGAAGTAACATTCACCAAAAACGAAGTAAATTTAACCCGTGCTGAAGTAAATTCACCGTACTTAAAAATTCACCAGTTTGAGAACATTCACCCGTATCGAAATAACATTCACCAGTTTAAAAACATTCCCAATCGAATACCATTCCCATACTGAAGTAACATTCACCGTACGGAACATTCACCGGTACTGAAGTAAATTCAATATTGAAGTAACATTCCCAGAGTGAAATAACATTCACCAGTATCAAATACCATTCACAAGTATAAAAAACATTCACCAGATCAGAAAATTCACCAGTACTGGAAAAAATTCACCAATGAAGTAACATTCACCAGTGAAATAACATTCACTATTTTTGAACATTCACCAGAGGAAATAAATTACCAATATTAAATAACATTCACCAGTACTGAATAACATTCATCAGTACTGAAGTAACATTCACCCGTACTGAAGTAACATTCCCGTTGAAGTAACATTCACCGTACTGAAGTAACATTCACTAGTACTGGAAAAA
>WNWK01052750.1:0-12088 GCA_009830355.1 Cherax destructor
AAGGTGCCATTAGTGTGCAGCCATATTCCAACCTGGATAAAACAAGCATCCTGAAGAGTGTCATCATGGGCTTGGCATCCCTAGTTTTGAAGGTTCTCATTATCCATCCTGTCATTTTTCTAGCCGATGTGAGTGATACAATGTTATGGTCTTTGAAGGTGAGATCTTCCGACATGATCACTCCCAGGTCTTATGACCAAAACTTGCTATATGGCGACGGTCTTTGAAATAAAGTGCGCACCACCCAGTTTGTTTACATTTTCCGTGAGCACATCTCTCTATTACGTCTGGAAAATTTAAAAAAATTCAAGTGTTTTAAAGTTATTGTGTACTGTGATAATTATACTTATGTGTACCTGTACCTAAATATACTTACACACTGTGCTGGCATGCAGGTACACATTAAAATCACTAAGTCTCTCTCTACTCTTGACGCCACATACGTAATCTCTTGGGCGCATTAAATGTTGTATATTACGTTAATATAAACATTTCTGTTAATCCATCTATGACATTTTTTTCAAAATTATATAATAAACACGCTACATAACATATAAACATGATACATACACCCACAGTATAAAAATTGACATACGAGATTTGTTTGCCAGGCGGTTTGTAGGAGAGTCGGAAGAATTACATTTTCTCTAGTCAAAGACCAGTTACTGGGGGATAACTGTAGAAAAATATTCCTTTCGTATGCCTTCACTCTATCTATAGCTGTTCACGACCCTTGTGGGTTTAGCGCTTCTTTTTTATGATTATAATAATAATTTGTAATAATAATTTGTCAGAGCATCATTACTTCTAAAAATTACATGAGAATAGAAGTGTTGGTCTTTATTTATTCTACTGTATCATTGTGGAGACAACTTGTACACAATGTAGGTGATTGTATGAATGTGTATCAACCATAACCAGACGGTATGTTTACATAAGTACTCTGTGGCTCTGTCCTCCTACTCGTTCTCTCTCATTTATTCGTTTTTATCTCGCTTACTCACCTCTCACTCTACATTAAGACTACAAATATTTTAACCCTTTCAGGGTCCAAGGGGGGTCTCCGAAACTCGTTCTCAGGGTCCAAGAATTTTAAAAAAATAAAAAAATTATTTTTCTTATGAAATGATAGAGAACCTTTTCCGATCATAACGCCACAAAAATTATGAAATTTGATCGAAAACTAACGGAATTATGCTTTGCGGTTAGCGGCAGCCATGACACTTACCCATCGGCGATTTCGCCCACTTTGAGCCCTATTTTCGGCAGAATTCCAATGTTTCAGACAACTAAAATTAGAGCTATTTCGCTAGAACTTCATTTCTTCTATCGATTGAATACAAGAAACCGCCTATTTACCTATTACAACTACCCAAAATAGTGGTCAGAAAATGGCAATTTGGCCAATTTCACACAAATTTCAAACGATGCCAATTTCAAAATAGGGTTCAGAATAAACAAGGCAGACATTCCTGGCACTAAAATAACGTCTTCTCTGTTCATTAGTCACGTTTCAGGCCCTCTTACATTACTTTTGCTTTTCATTTTGAATTTTATTCTCGCAAACAAATAGAAGATTTACTGTTATGTATACAACTGCATCATTGTAAAAATGGTATAAATAATATTATAGCATATGTGCATGAATATTAGACTCGCCAGTTGATGTGTATTGGATGCATGGTGTGATTTGTTTTCTCTTGAACATCGTCAAAAATCGAACATTTTCACTACTTTGAGCTCAATTTCAAGGTACTTGTCGTTGTCAAACCAATCAAAATCATCTCTATTTCTGTAATATATCTTCCCGTCTATCAAATGAGACCAAGAAAACGAGAATACATCAATAAATACCATACGAAAATAGACTGCAAAGTCGCTTTTTTTAACCAAAACACGGTCCAGTTTTATTTTCCTCATTATGCACTGTGTGGTGCAGGAATTTTTTATACTGCGACACTGACCGCACAGACCCATTCTATCACATCTAGGCCTAACAGCCTGTGTCTGCTTGATTTGAGGCGCTAGAATTTAGGCGTACTAGTACGTCAATAACCCCAGGGCGTAAGCCGTACTAGTACGTCAATAACCCCGAAAGGGTTAAGGTAAGTAATGACTGTACTGTATATGAATTTTATTGTTCTAGGGTGTTTTAAATGTCGTAGTAGGTGGGGTGGCCAGGCGGGATGCCATACCTCCCACACGACTTTCTACAAATAAATACTTTTCACCTCTCACTCTACATTAAGACTACAAATATTTTAAGGTAAGTAATGAGTGTACTGTACATGCATTTTATCACTAGGGCGCTTTAAGCGTCATAGTATATTATGTGTGGGTGGGGTGGCCAGGAGGGCTACCACACCTGACTTTACAGCAAATACTAACTCACCTTTTGCCCTACATTAACCCTTTGACTGTTTCGGTCGTATACATATATACGTCTTACGAGCCAGTTTTGGACGTATCTATACGCCTAAATTCCAGCGGCCTCAAATCAAGCAGGAGAAAGCTGGTAGGCCTACATGTGAGAGGGATTGGTCTGTGTGGTCAGTGTGCGAGTATAAAAAAATTGGGCAGCCAGTGGTGCATTGTGGGAACACCATTTCAGTAGTCCTTGTTCAGAATGCCTAGCGGTAAGAATTATCTGACTCCTTGGCGCATCCTGGAGGGCATTCCGGGGATCAACGTCCCCACGGCCCGGTCTATGACCAGGCCTCCCGGTGGATCAGGGCCTGATCAACGAGGCTGTTACTGCTGGCTGCACGTAGTCCAACGTACGAACCACAGCCCGGCTGATCTGGCACTGACTTTAGGTATCTGTCTAGCTCCCTCTTGAAAGCAACCAGAGGTCTACTGGTAATGCCCCTTATGGCTGGTGGGAGGCTGTTGAACAGTCTTGGGCCCTGGACACTTATTGTGTTTTCTCTTAGTGTACCAGTGGCGCCCCTACTTTTCACTGGGGGTATGTTGCACCGTCTGCCAAGTCTTTTGCTTTCGTATGGAGTGATTTCTGTGTGCAAATTAGGGACCAGCCCCTCCAGAATCTTCCAGGTGTAGATTATGATATATCTCTCTCGCCTGCGCTCCAGTGAATATAAGTCTAGTGCTTCCAGGCGTTCCCAGTAGTTAAGGTGTTTGATGGAACTTATACGTGCAGTAAAGGTTCTTTGTACATTCTCTAGATCTGCAATTTCACCTGCCTTGAATCAGGATGTTAATGTACAGCAGTATTCTAGCCTAGAGAGAACAAGTGATTTAAAAAGGATCATCACTGGCTTGGCATCTCTTGTCTTGAATGTTCTCATTATCCATCCTATCAGTTTCCTCGCAGATGTAATAGTGGCATTGTTGTGGTCCTTGAAGGTGAGGTCTTCGGACATTACCACACCCAGGTCCTTCACATTACTTTTCTACTCTATTCTGTGATTGGAGTTTGTAATATACTCAGTCCTAGCTATTATTTCCTCCAGTTTTCCATAACGGAGTACGTAGTTGGAATTTGTCTTTATTGAACATCATATCTGCAAAGGATGATACAGTGCTGTGGTTTACATCTCTGTCTATGTCTGATATGAGAATGAGGAACAGGATAGGTGTGAGTACTGTGCCTTGTGGGACAGAGCTCTTCACTATGGCAGCATCCGATTTAACTCTGTTTACCACTACTCTTTGTGTTCGATTGTTTAGGAAGTTGAAGATCCATCTGCCTACTTTGCCAGTTATCCCTTTAGCACGCATTTTGTGTGCTATTACACCATGATCGCACTTGTCAAAGGCTTTTGCAAAATCTGTGTATACTACATCTGCATTCTGCTTGTTTTCCAGAGCATCTAAGACCATATCATAGTGGTCTAGCAGTTGTGAGAGGCAGGAGCGACCTGCTCTGAAACCATGTTGCCCTGGGTTGTGCAATTTTTGGGAGTCCAGGTGGTTTGCTATCCTGCTTCTTAGAACTCTTTCAAAGATTTTTATGATATGGGACGTTAAGGCTATTGGTCTATAGTTCTTAGCTACTGCTTTGCTGCCACCTTTATGGAGTGGGGCTATATCCGTTGTTTTTAGTGACTGTGGAATCTCGCCTGTGTCTAAGCTCCTTCTCCATAGTATACTTAGGGCCTGTGAGAGGGGTTTCTTGCAGTTCTTAATGAACACAGAGTTCCATGAGTCTGGGCCTGGGGCTGAGTGCATGGGCATGTCGTCGATGGCTTTCTCAAAGTCTAGAGGAGTTAGGGTTATGTCAGAAATTTGGCATACATTGGCAGGGTTTTAAGGCTCATTCATGAAAAAATTGTTTGGATTGTCTATCTTTAGACGGATTAGTGGTTCGCTGAACACAGAGTCATATTGAGATTTCAGTATCTCACTCATTTCTTTGTTGTCATCTGTGTAAGATCCGTCTTGTCTGAGCAGGGGCCCTATACTAGAAGTGGTTTTTGCCTTGTTTTTCGCATATGAAAAAAAATATTTCGTATTTCTTTCAATTTCACTAATCGCTTTTAGCTACTCGTGACTCTCCTGGATCCTGTATGAGTCCTTTAATTTTAGCTCAATATTTTCCACTTCCCTGGTTAGCGCTTCCTTCCGTGAATCAGATAGTCCGGCATTCTTGAGCAGCTCAGTGATTCTTCGTCTTCTCCTGTATAGGGAGCGTCCCTCTCTCTCCTGTTTACTTCTTCTCTTCTTTTTTCGTAGAGGAATATGCCTTGAACATACTTCAGCTACCAGGTGGTTGATCTTTTCAAGGCACTGGTTAGGGTCCATGTAATTTAAGATATCTTCCCAACATGTTTCATTTAGGACATATAGTTTACCAGATCCCAGTTGATGTTCTTGTTGTTGAAGTTGAATTTGGTAAAGGTACCCTCATAGCTATATGCATTTTGCTGATCAGGACTCCTGTGCATGTACGTCTGGACTTCGATTAGATTGTGATCAGAATTTGTTGTTTTTTATATTGTTATGTTTCTTACAAGCTCCTCATTATTTGTGAAGATAAGGTCTAGTGTGTTCTCTAGTCTCGTTGGCACCACTATCTGCTGACTTAGGGTGTGTCTGTTGCAGAAATTCAGCAGCTCATGTGTGTGTGACTTTTCATCTGAGCTGCCTCCAGGGATTATTTCTGCTACAACATTATTTGCTATATTCTTCCATTTTGTATGTCTAAGATTGAAGTCATCAAGCAGCAAGATGTTTGGGGATGGGGCTAGAAGGTTTTCCAGACAGGAGTCAATTTTTGATAGTTGTTCTTTGAACTGTTGGGAAGTTGCATCTGGTGGCTTATTTACAAGTACAATGACTAGGTTTTGGTTCTCGATTTTTATTGTCAGAACTTCAACTACATCATTTGTGGTGTTCAGTATCTCTGTGCAAATGAGAGACTCTTTGACATACAGGCAAACCTCCCCTTGTTGCCTGTTCTTTCTGTCGCATCTGAAAAGGTTGTACCCAGGTATCCATATTTCACTGTCAAAGTAATCTTTTGCGTGGGTCTCTGTGAAGGCTGCAAACACTGCATTTGACTTCCCTAGAAGTTCACTAATGAAAGGGATTTTGTTATTGGTAGATGGCTTAAGGCCCTGTATATTAGCAAATATAAATGAGGTTGTGTTGCATGTTTGTTGGGGAGATTTCATTGTTGGCATCAGTAGTTGCGAGTCCGGAGAGGCCACTGACTGTGCCTCCAGTCTAACTAAGCTCCAAGGTGGTGGACTAATTTGGTTACCTCTTTCCATTTTCTTTCTTAGTTTCTTACCACTAACAAATCACTTTGGGTGGGGTTTTCATAACTACCATAACTACTATGGTTTGTTGAATGGGGTATGTGCCTCCTGGTTCCTTTTAGGTGGTATGCGGAGCAATTTGTATTGTAACATTGTTTTTCAAAGATTGAAGAATTACACATCTCAGGGTGGAAGAATTTGCAGGAGGTAGAACGACACACACCTTTAGACAGGAGGTCGCGGCAGTTTTTGGGATGCTCGAAGTTGCATGTCCCATTCGTCTGCCCTGATATTCCATGTTTACAGATGCCCCAAACGTAGTACAGTGGACCCCCGAGTAACGAACACCCCGGAAATCGTACAATTATGTAAGTATAATATTGTAAGTGCTTGTGGAAGTGTATTTTTGGGGGTCTGAAATAGACTAACCTACGTGACATTATTCCTTAAGGGAGTAAATTCGTTCGGTAATGGCACTTGAGCAGGCTTCTGAAATGAAGTTTTTACGTTACTCGGGGGTCCACTGTACAGTGGACCCCTGAGTATCGTAATTAATCCATTCCAGGAGCTAGTACTTAACACGAAGTTTACGAAATTCAAACCATTATTTCCCATAAGAAATAATGTAAATACAGTTAATCCGTTCCACAAAAAAATATTCACATATAAAATAATTAAAAACAATATATATATATACATTTACTTACCTTTATTGAAGAGTTGCAGGCATCTGGAAGATAGAGTAATGAGTAATGAAGGTCCTCTTGGGCATTTTCTTCCAAAACAGGCCTGTTTCATCACAATTAAACACTTGTTGGGGAGGAATTCTTCAGCCTCTCGAAGGGAATCCCACTCCCTGCATGCCTGCTACACTCCCTGCATGAATGCTACACTCCCTGCATGCCTGCTACACTCCCTGCATGCCTGATACACTCCCTGCATGTCTGCTACACTCCTTGCATGCCTGCTAAACTCCCTGCATGAATGCTACACTCCCTGCATGAATGCTACACTCCCTGCATGCCTGCTAAACTCACTGCATGTCTGCTACACTCCCTGCATGCCTGCTAAACTCCCTGCATGCCTGCTAAACTCCCTGCATGTCTGCTACATTCCCTGCATGAATGCTAAACTCCCTGCATGAATGCTAAACTCCCTGCATGCCTGCTAAACTCCCTGCATGAATGCTAAACTCCCTGCATGAATGCTACACTCCCTGCATGAATGCTACACTCCTGCATGAATGCTACACTCCCTGCATGAATGCTACACTCCCTGCATGAATGCTACACTCCTGCATGAATGCTACACTCCCTGCATGAATGCTACACTCCCTGCATGAATGCTACACTCCCTGCATGAATGCTACACTCCCTGCATGAATGCTACACTCCCTGCATGAATGCTACACTCCCTGCATGAATGCTACACTCCTGCATGAATGCTACACTCCCTGCATGAATGCTACACTCCCTGCATGAATGCTACACTCCCTGCATGAATGCTACACTCCCTGCATGAATGCTACACTCCTGCATAATGCTACACTCCCTGCATGAATGCTACACTCCCTGCATGAATGCTACACTCCCTGCATGAATGCTACACTCCCTGCATGAATGCTACACTCCCTGCATGAATGCTACACTCCTGCATGAATGCTACACTCCCTGCATGAATGCTACACTCCCTGCATGAATGCTACACTCCCTGCATGAATGCTACACTCCCTGCATGAATGCTACACTCCCTGCATGAATGCTACACTCCCTGCATGAATGCTACACTCCCTGCATGAATGCTACACTCCCTGCATGAATGCTACACTCCCTGCATGAATGCTACCACAGGGGTGCCACTAGGAAGCTTCTTTGGACCCATGGTGACTTATTTCACAGTGACAATCACTAAAGCACCAAAAAAAACACCAAATGTAGTGTGAATGTTTGAAAGAGCGCGCTAGGTAATGTTCTCTGAATGGTAAACAACGCTTCACTGGCGGCGTCCTGCGTCCCGCACAGGCGCGGAGCAGGCGGACAGGTCTAATACGTTACGAAACACGAGCGGTTTTACGATTCTCGAAATCGTAAAAAGCTTACGAAACACGATGTTTACGAAGTAAGAACCTTACGAAACTCGGGGGTCCACTGTATTTGCACCATTTTGTTTTTGGCTGGGTACAAATCGTGTTGGATGTATTCCTAGTCTGTGCAGATCCTAGATCTGCACCACAGTTCACCACAGCCAAACCCGAGACACCCCCATCTGATGACATGGGGCCAACATTTTCCCTGGAAGAGGACTCCCCTACTATATCTGTACTAGAGACTATGGCTGTGATGGCTGCAAACGAGTCTACCCCGGTAGTGGACTCCTCTACTACATCTGTACTAGAGGCTATGGCTGTGGAGTCTACCCCAGTAGAGGACTCCTCTACTACATCTGTACTAGAGGCTACGGCTATGGAGGACTCCTCCCCTACATCTGTACTAGAGGCTATGGCTGTGGAGGAGTCTTTAACCAAATCCGGATTGTCACTATGGCAGGGGGCTGGGTCTGGGTCAGCCCTAGGGCTGGGGACTGGGCTAGCTGATTTTTTTGCCTCCTGTGTTTTTTTCGGTGGGTGACTGTTTATTTTTGGGTCAATTGTTGTAGACTGGGAATTGTGTGTGTTAAACTTTACTCCTCTCCTATCTTCCCATGCTCTATATATACCGGGTAGACTATTCAATAGTTCCCCTTTTTTTTCTGACTGTTCTCTTCCTCAATTATAGCTCTAACACAGATGAAAGTGTCTCTGAAGATAAATTTCATGGTTTTGAGGAGTTTGTGACCGAAAGAAATGCCCAGGATACCAGAAGGAAGAAAGGAAGGAAGAAAGAAAGAAAGGAAAAAAGGAAGAGATGAGAGGAAGGAAGGAAAGAAGGAAGGAAGGAGGAAAGGAAGGAATTAAGAAAGAAAGAGAGAAAGGAAGGAAGAAATAAAGGAAGGAATGAAGGAAGAGATGAGAGGAAGGAAGGAAGGATATATGTAAGAAAGGAAGGCATAAAGAAAGGAAGGAATGAAGGAAGAAAGGAAGCTAGGAAGGTAGGTATGAAGGAAAGGAAGGAGGTTGTGGGGAAGAAGACATGGGTCCCCTTTTGTGTTGACAGGTTGTGTGGGGGTGGTGAGTAATGGTATAATATGTCATTTTGACAGCTGCCTTACATTGACTCAGCAAATTTAGATGTCCACACACACACACACACACATAGCTTGGAGCTTTGAAGTGCTAATTGCAGTTGATGGAAAGTGTCCAGTCATTATATATGTGTATATATATTATAGAACAACAGTAATAAAAAAATTTTTTTATTGTTGGTTGGTGTAAACAAGTTTTGTAAACAATATAATGATACTAATGTTTGTGCAATTATTGTGTTGCATACGAGTGTATATACGTATATACATTGCACCTTACTTTGGTCTCACAGGCCACATAAGTTACGTAAAAAAATAAAATAGTGAAAAAAACAAGAAACCTACGAAAGGAAGTAAACCAAAGTTTACCGGGTGAGCGGCATTCGCCGCTGTTGCCATATGCGGCTCATTTTTTGCGAACTTTACCACTCTATATCTCGGTAAATACCGATAGCATTTTTTTTGGGGGGGGGGGGGATTTAAACAATCAGAAAAATAATCTTAACATTTTGATAAGAAAAAACAATTTTTTTTTCGAACATTTTGCGACATGAAATGACAGTTTCAGAAAGGGGTCTCCGACAGTCAAAGGGTTAAGACTACAAATATTTTGAGGTAAATAATGAGTGTACTGTGTGTGTATTTTACACACAGTACTGCTTTCTGGCGATATCTGCTTTCCAGCAGTAGCCTGGAACCTAACCTGCCGTAAAAGTGGGGCCCTACTGTACTTAGATGGGAATTTCCCAAGCTCCACCTATCTTGCACCAACCGAGCCCACAGAAGTCACCACGATTATTAAGTCTCTTAAAAATAAATCAGGAAATCTGGCTCAAGTCCCGCCATAATTGCACAAATGAGCGGCTCATGTTCTTTTGCCTGCTATTTCATTACTCTTTAACAAATCACTATTATTATTATTATTATTATTATTATAATCAAAAGAAGCACTAAACCATAGGGGTCATACAGCACTGCAGGGTAGTGCAGGATGCAGGGAGAATGGATTGTAAGAGAGAGAGGGAGAATTAGTAGGGTATGGAATACAGTAGGGTAGTGGATAGTGCAAGGATAGAGTATAGCAAGAGATTGAGGTAGAAGGGACTGAGGGGAGTGCTAGAGGCATAATCTTCAGTTTGTGTAGTAAGACAGTTGCCGTCAAAAAGTCAATGAGAGAGTCAGGATTAAAGGAGGGCCTATCGGCAAGAAGGGAAGGTAAAGAAAGGGCCGCAGAGCGAAGACGCAGTTGGAGGTAAATTCTGCGTACTCGTTGATAGTGGGGCAGTCCAGCAGAATATGGCGAACAGACACTGGAACCTGACAATGCTCACAGAGAGGGACAGGGAGCCTCTCCATGAGATACCCGTGAGTAAGACGAGTGTGGCAGATGTGAAGACGGGAGAGTGTAGTCTCCCAACCTCGACATTGGTGACAAGAAGAAGGCCAAAAACCTATACTCGGTTTAATACAATGAAGTTTGTTATTTAGCAGGTCAGACCAGCGTTGTTGCCAACAGGTGTGAAGGTGGGTAGCAATGACCGCAAAACAGTCCGTGAATGGAACACCTCCATATGAAACTATATCATGTACTGCTGACCTCGCAGCAGTGTCTGCCTGTTCATTGCCCTGTACGTCAACATGACCAGGGACCCAACAAAAAACAATATCCTTGTGTTTGCTAGAGATACGGCGCAACCACAGTTGCATACGAAGAACTAGGGGGTGAGGTGTATCAAATTTTTGGATAGCCTATAAAGCACTAAGAGTGTCTGAAACGACCACAAATGGTGACACAGACATAGATGCAATACAGATAAGTGCCACAAGAATGGCATACAATTCAACCGTAAATATGCTAGCCGAGGGTAATAGATGCCCTTGCACGACGCTGTCCGGAAACACTGCTGCGAATCCGACGCCGTCAGATGACTTTGAACCATTGGTATACACTGCGATGGCATGGGAATGAGAACGGAAGTGGTCTAGAAAAAAAGAGCGAGAAGCCGCCATAGGTAGTTGGGCTTTCGCGCAAGGCAGAGGAAAAGAACAGACAAAGACAGCAGGAACTTTCCAAGGGGGTAGGGAAAAAGGAGATGCCACATGAACATAGAAAGGTGGTAGCTGAAGGGAGGACAAGAGTGAATGTAGACGAAGAGAAAAGGGACGAAGTAAACAAGGGCGATGGACAAATAAAGAGCGTCTACTAACATCTGTGACAATCCTATACATGGAAGGATTGCGGAGGTCATGAGAGCGAACATAATAGCGAAGGCAATGTGCATCACGACGATCGGACAAGGAAGGAATGTTCACTTCTACATAGAGGCTCTCAACCGGGAAAGAACGAAATGCACCAAGGCATAAACGCAATCCCTGGTGATGTATGGGATTAAGGCTGAAAAGAGTAGCAGGGGAGGCCGCCGAATATATCTGGTCACCATAATCGAGTTTTGATAAAATTAGTGCGGAGTGCAGGCGAAGGAGAGTTTTATATGATCAGCCCCCCCATAAAAGATGTGCTAGGGTTTTAAGGAGGTTCAGCCGGCTATGACAAGTCGCTTTCAGAGAGGTAATGTGAGGTTTCAAGGACACTCGACGGTCAAACAGGAGGCCGAGAAACCTGACCGTATCACGTTCTGGGATATGTGAGCTGTATAGGTACAATGGATGATCAGAGACCACTGAACGTCTAGTAAACGTAATTTGATGAGTTTTGCCACTAGAAAATTTAAACCCGTGAGTGGTGGCCCAATCGGAAACCCGGTTGATGGCATGCTGGAGGGAAACTGCAATGAGGTGACAGACAGCACCCGCACAAGCTATAGCAAAGTCATCAACATAAAGCGATGACCAAATGTTGGATGGGAGAACAGATGCCAGAATATTTATAGAAAGGAGAAAGTGTGTTGTGCTCAGAACACATCCCTGGGGGACACCTTCAGCTTGGATAAACTCCGGGGAAAGCTCATTACTAACCTGGACACGGAAATGTCTTTCAGTTAAGAAGGCCTTAAGAAAAAATGGTAGATTGCCACGGAGGCCTAAGGAGTGGGCCTGGGCCAAGATATTATACCTCCAAGTTGTGTCATAAGCCTTCTCAAGGTCAAAAAATATGGCGATAACTGAGTGGTTATTAGCAAAGGCATTACGAATATACGTATCCAAGCGCAGTAAGGGGTCAATGG
>WNWK01052751.1:0-12087 GCA_009830355.1 Cherax destructor
GTTCCCTTGGTACCTGTCTAGCCAGAAATTTATCCCAATTCCCCTAGACATCCATTCATTCCCCCCCTTTCTAGGCAAATCGGGGACTAACCGCCCAGAATTTAGGTGTTTTATATATTTTTGTGTCTGAAAGTTCTCTGTACCCTCCAGGTCACATTTTCGCCTGTCTTGAAGAGGGCAGAGTGTACGGGTATTCCAGCCTAGAGAGAACAAGGATTTGAAGGAATTGTCTTTTTTCACAGATGAGGTAGATACATTGTTGTGGTCTTTGAAGGTGATTTCCTCTGAAATCACCCCAGGTCCTTCACACTACTTTTTCGCCTATTGTGTGGTTAAATTGGTTGTATACCCTGATATTTTTAAATTCCCCCAAGTTTTCCATATCTGTGTTAAAATTTTCCCCTTTTTTTAACTTCATATTTTTCAGTGGTTAAAAGTTTGTTGATGCCTGTTTGGGAGTTTTGCAGGTTTTCAATGGAGGACACAGGCATGGCATTGGGTGTCATCTGCAAAGGAAGACAGGGAGCTATGGCTTACATCTCTATCTGTAAATTTGAGGATGAAGAATGGGATGGGAGGAGTTGCCTTGTGGAACAGAGCTTTTCATTAGCTGCCCAGACTACTCTATTTACATTCCTTTTTGTGTTCTATTTGTTAAAAGGGTTTTAGATCCATCTACCAACTTTCCTGTTATTCCTTTATCACACATTTTGTGGCTATTACACTGGTTATTTTTTTTGTTTTAAAATCTTTTTTGAAAACCCATCCTGTGGGGAGTAGTCAAAAGATTCAAAGGGACATAATTTCCATTGACTGGACTCAAAGTTTTGATAGCTGAACAAGTTACAGTGGGAATGAACTAGATCTGGTCCAATTATGACAAGTTACAAAAAATGAGCTCCAGGGGGCAGGGCCCCCATGACAAGTTACAAAGGTAATGAGCTCCCGGTAGAGCTGGTTACAATCTGACAAGTTACAAATGTAAGAATCATAATCCAAACAAAATAGTTACAATCAGAACAAATTCACATAAAACACACATATATACATACCACACACACACACGCACATACAAAAGTTTCAATCGACATGTGCATAGGACAAAATGGTAATCAATACACATACGTACATACATACACACACACACACACCCCTGGCAATGCTTTTTTTACAGGGGGCAAAGTCGGGGTATTTTTCCAAATGGTCTGTTTCCCCGTGGATAAAATCTTTGACATATCTTAACATTTCTGATGAGTTGTCTCTAATTCATTAATTTTACGCACCCCAGACATAATGATGCGGGGTGGAAAAACCCCAACTGGCAAATTTAAATTTTTTGTTTGGTCTACATCTTTTGGGTTTGGGATTTAACCTGCCATATTTGTAAAAGGCTTTAAAGTCTGTATATACCACATCTGCTTTTTGCTTATCCTCTATAACCCAGGTCCTTTATAGTAGTTCAGTAGCTGGGACAGGCAGGAGCAACCTGTCTAAACCTGTGTCCCCTGGGTTTGTAAATGATGGGATCTAGGTGGTTGGTGATCTTGCTTTTTAAAACCCCTTTTCAAAGATTTTTATGATATATTAGTGCACGGTCTTTAGTTCTTTGAATTGTTTTATGCCACCTTTGTGGGGGCATGCTTTTTTGTGAGGGGGGATGCCCGTTTGTTTTTCCCCATAGAATCCCAAACACATGACAGGGGCTTTTGCAGTTCTTGATGAACAGGGGGTTCCATGAGCCCGGGGCCGGGGACCAAGTTCCGGGGGTTCAATTGCCTTTTAATTTTTGGGGTTTCTTTAAACCTTTATGGTTTTTTATTTTTCCTAATTTTTGTCCCGTAAATTCCCAGTGCCTCCATTTGTATTTCAGATATATCCCCTCTCACAGCTCTTGTTTCTTTGCCTTCATCTATATGGGGAGCATCTCTTTTTTCTGTTTACATCTTCTTTCTTTTTTTCTTAATGGAATGTGCCTTGAGAAACCTCAATGCCACGTCTAATTTTTTTAGGCGGTTGGATCTGTGTTTAGGATATATTCCCACTTGTTTCATTTAGGATTTTTTACCTTTTTCCCATTGTATGTTTTTGCTGTGTTTGTAGTGATTTTTTTTCCCTTTAAAAGTTAGAAAAAAAAAAATAGTGCCCTATTCAAGGACAAACTCCCCCTCCTCTACAAAATTTGGGAAGCGTCAATGTTCTAGTTGGCATCAGATAAAAGAAAAAGGGCCGATTTTTTTTATCAATGTCGTTTGAGAAAAATTTAAGGGGGTCATAATGAAAATTTTAAATTTTTTTTTTAACCCCAAAACTGCCCACACGTAGATATGTTCACTGGAAAGGGGAATTTTGAAAAAAAAAAAAATCTTTTTTTCTAAAAATGAAGAAATTTTTTATAAATAGGATAGGCAAAAAAAACATTTTGGGGCCGTACTTGAGATATAAGCCCGTGAAGTTGGTGCTAAATGATGGGGCCCAAAATGGGCACTGCCGTTTTGGGAAACAAAAACATTTATCGTTTTTCCTTTTTTTCCATTTTCTGTTGTTTTCATCCTATGATAATAATGTTTTGATGCGTCTATTCATTTCATTGCCAATTCTTGTTTGACAAAATATTTTTTATGAATTAGTAATCATCTTCAAAACATGTTCAACTGATAAAAAAATTTGCCCCTGGTTTTCAACACCATTTTTACATATATATAAAGGTATTTACAGGTCCTATTTATGTTTCTAGAAGTCCACCACTGTATGATACTCAAGAAGCATGGTTTCACGGGTGCCACCCCCTTGCTGACATGAATCGTGTGTTTTTTGCACTGGGGGCTGTGTCTGTGCCCCCAAAAACACATTTTTTCTGAAAATTTTCTTTGGAGTAGATGGTAATGGTATCGGGCGTGACAGTTGGGGAAACGGGGGCCTTCCCCCTCTGGTTGTGGAGTGACAGGTCGCTTTTGGGGGTGACATCGCTGTTGTGGGGTGACGGTCGCTGTGGAGGCAGGAAAGGTGTTACCATTTTTCCCCCTATCTGTGATGACTTTTGGGGGTGAATTCTGTTGTTTGCTTCCCAGTCTTTATTTCACATGTTGGGCTTTGGATTGCGTCCACAGGGGGAAAAAACATTTTTATATCCCATTGGTCACGCCACAGTCAACAAACCCTATCATTGTCACACTTGGACTAGTTGCATATTTTTTTATATCGGAAAACTGGCTTTTCAATAGGTTGATTGTTGGCGTGCTATTCTGTCGTTTTTACCATCCGTTTCTGTGGATGGTTTACAGCAATGTCACGTCCTTTTTTTCATGCCATGACAGTGCCATGATGTCTTTGGGAGAAAACCTGCACTACCTTCCTCCAGGAACTTTGGGATGTGTTTTCTATTTTTCCACTGTTCCCATATATCAGATTGTTTCCACAGGGGAAACAAACATAGGGCGGTCCAGTTGTCTGTGAAAAATGTATGGCCCTTGCCAAGGGATCCACATCTTGGAACAACATCACCAGAAATGCCCAACATGGGCCCGGTATCATCAAGTGTATTTTTACCTGTTTGATAATGACATCAACACAAGACCAGTCTCACAGTCAAATAAAAACAGTTTTATCCAAAAATTACGTTTGGGTATATATTGTTTGAATGAATCGCCCTTTAAAGAATAAGGACTCATCAACAACAATGTTCTTGAATGGATAAAAATAGGCACTGAATTTTTTTTGAGATAAAAAACTTCCGTTTTTTAGAGGGGCATTTCGGGGTTTTTTGTATTCCTATCTGAGAAGTCAACATTTCAGCAATAGAAGGGAAACTTTTAGGGAAGGAGGTCTCGGGAAAACTGGGTGTTTTAAAGAAGTGGGCTGTGGACCAGTAGTTTGCTATATTGTTCTTATATGTGTGTGGCATAAAAAGACAGTGCCAAGGGATAAAACATTTCAGCCACAGTTGTATCTTTTCCCCCTGCAGCTGGATTCTGAAAAACTGCATGGTCCATTGTATACTGGTAGTACAGGTTTGGGCTGAGTAACAACGGTTCATTATTGGCTCATCAAAGTATAGTTGGGAAAAAATCTAACTCTGTAGACTCATTTGTGATGGGACAGTGTATGATGCCACTTCCCCTGCCATCAAAATTTAAAGGATGTGGGATGAATGGTGATGTTCAGTCCCTTCCATTCACGATCAGATGGCGAGGGGTGGACCTGTGGCATGGGACGGGGGGGGCAGGAGGGGGGGGGAGTGGGGCCCATGATTGAAGGGGGCCTCGTGGTCCTTTGTCTGTCCACACACCGCGCCCGGGTCCCGGCACCTCCCCCCACCACCTCTTCCTCCATCCCCATACCTCCTTCTTTTACTTTCACATCAGTGGTGGGGGTTTGGGTCGTGAACTGCCACGACCCTTTGCCTCCCGACTGATTGGCACACCCGAAATGGAAACGCCCATTAAAAGTTTCACGGGGGAAAAAGATAATCACTGTCCTCGCAATGCATGGGCATAAAACGATTTACACGCACTTATATCACCTTCACATCGTCACTATCAAAACATGGAAAATGCAATTTTCCCTTGGAGCTGCCTTTGGGAGAAACTAGAAACCCCAGAGGTGTGGGGTGAGGGGTTTGGCCCCACTGGCCCACCAGATGTGCTGGGTGAGGGGCTGGTGGCCCACTGTCCCACTGGCCACACTGGCCACCCCAGGGTGATCAGGGGCATCTGGGGGGCATCAATAGTTTTACAATTTTGAAATTTTGGATATCATTCAAATCCACTAAGCTGCTTTTCATCACTTTCCCAAATAGTAGAATTTAATAGCGGCGTGAATGAATCACGGTGTGCCATGATGTTACCCAAAATGGGTGAAACTAACTGGGGCTACCATGGGGACCCCGGTGTCCCCCAATTTTTCATATGCCACTGAGGGGACAGACCCATTCTCCTGCGGGGACTCGGCCTATTGCATAAAATTTTAACAAATGTAAAAAAAACGGGTTCGTTCGGTCACTTTCGAGTGAACGTATATCTACGGGGGGACAGTTTTAAAGGGGTTTAAAAGGGTTTTTTTGGGGAAAAAAACAATAAAAAAAAAACGGGAAAACATATAAACCCTTAAGAATTTAGTAAACCATCATTCCCCAATAATGTGTGCAAAAAACATGACACTCCCTTTTATACTTTTCGAAAAAAAGCAAAAAAACATCAATAATTATTCCCGAGTTATACTATGCGTGGTCCCGAGTTTTGGCCAATCGATCCCCAAGGCTGTTCAAGTGCTGTAACTGAACAATTTGTTCCCCTAAGGAAAAATGTAAAAGATTAGTCCGTTTCAGATCCCCAAAAAAACATTACAAAAAACTTACAATAATTCAATAATTGTTCGGGTTGGGGGTGGCCAAACTGGGGGCTACTTTTTTAAGTTTCCTGTAAAAAATACGGTCATGGCGTGCCAACTTCAGCATGTGGGACCTCCACTCATCTTAGCAGCCTACAGGCGACTGAGGTGCTTCGTCCCCGGGGTTTGGGTCCGAGGTTGCCATTTAGTGTAGTATACGTATTTACAATGAAACATTCATAAAAATCGTAATTTTGGGAAAAAAACAAAAACAAATTGCCATCCTTTTTTTTGATGACAGAACAAAAAAAAAATTTTGGGGAAAAAACATCTTAGAAATATGATAGAAACAAGCTATTAAATAAACATTTGCCAGAATTATGCACTATTTTTGAAGAAAACAACTTTTTTTTCTATAATTTTTCAATTTTCCTTTCTTTTTTCACCCCAAAACTTTAGGCCCCCCTTTAAAAGCCTTTTTGGGGTGAATTTTCATCTGAGGATAGGGAGATTTTTTTCCCTTTTTAATTAAGGACAGAAAAAGGGAAACCTGAGGGGCATCATGAAAATTGACCCCAGTATTGTTAGTGTCTTCCTTTTCGCTCCTGCAGATGACTTTTGTATTAATTCAGCAATATTTCAGCCCCTCTGCTCTCCACATCATTTCTTTTAGTTTTTTTAAAATTTTTGTACATTCATCGTACATTCATAATGTGTCATTTTCTTTTACTTTTTATTTTTTTCATAAAAACAGTTATTTGGAATAGGGGGTGATCATTTTAATGTGAGACTCACTACCACCTTCCCCAAAACCCTGGTGGCATGAAATTGAGGGCAGAGCCCTTTCCGGTGCCTGGCAGCAATGGCAGGGACATTTCCGGGCCCCGTCACATTTAAACATTTACAAGCGCGGTGAGCAAAAATTTAAAAAATTAATCTTAGATAAACATAGTACAGTGGCCCCCGATTTTTGGAAAATTCATTCCAGATGGGGCTTCCTTACAAAACAATTTTTCCCCCTTAAAAATTGTCAAGTAGGTTAGTCCATTTCAGACCCAAAAATAACAAAATTTCATTACATGTCACGTTTCCGGGGTGCTCGCTGGGGTCCCTTTTAAATGGACCCCCCTTTAACACTCCAAACTCACCCACATTCCAGAATGCTGTTCAAGTGCTGTTCCCAACAAATTTTTTCCCCAAAAGGAATGATGAATTAGATTAGTCTTTTAGACCCCAAAAAACTTATGAAAGCACTTACAATATTAAACTTACATAAAAGGGTGAGTTTTGGGTGAATAAAGGGGGTCACTGCTTTTTCTGGATTTTATTCATTTTTAGCATGTATTTGCACCAAAACAGGTGATATGGACAAACAGAGGAACTGTATAAGATCAAGTCAGATAGAATGAGAATGATAATGTAAAACTATCAGTGTAAAACTAGTGACTAGTTGTTTTTTGAATGTTAGGTCATATGGTTTTTTTTTGAATTTGATGATAGTGGGAAAAATGATCAGTGTGAGGTTTAAAAGGAGGAAACAGACAATACGTATTAATAGTTTTCTCTGCGAATAGATGTTGATGAAGTTTTAAAGTGCACAAAAATGATATGTTTGGATAGTGAATCATATTTTTCAGGTGATAATATTTGACATCTTTGTGTAATAACTTTAAAACACTACACCTGGTCTTTGAAACAGATGATTTACTGTTTGGATAATTTTGATGGGATGTTTGTGTGGTTATTGATGTTCCCCCTGTGTGTAGAAAGTACTGAAGTGTGATGTTTGTGCTGGTTATTGATGTTTTTGTGTAGAAAAATGTAGTGTGATTAGACCGGTTCTGAATGTCTTTAAAATCTTTGACCATTGATTTTTTTTCTTTTTCCCTATTATTTACCCAATGCCTTATGTCCATAATGAGAGGGGGGGAATGATCATGGGGGTGAACTAAGAATAATGCCAAAAACAGAAAAAAAATGTGTTATGTATGTAGTATGTTATGATTCTGGGGTTTGTGGATTTTCAGATTTTAAGTGTCCACCACACCCAGACAAAAGGTAGCGAACTTATTTTGGAAAGGTGATTTCAACCAGGCCTCACCCCCCTGAATTTCCATCTTTTTTTCCCCTGAATCTTACCTCTGGAATAACCCCAAAGTTGCACTTTACTGAAGATAAGGTGAGCAAGCAATTTATTATGATAGTTCAGGGGGCTTAAGTTTGCAAACAAAATCTTTATGGGTAATTAGGAATATTTTTTTTATAAAATGTTAAAATTTGAGATCACTTATTTATTAGTGAATGTGCGTGAGCTTGACTTGGGAAAAAACTGTTTTCCCTCCTGTCCATAATGGAGCACACCCTAAAAACACAGACTCCTTGATGAGCTGTGTGAGAATGAACCAGCAATGACATCCAAGGCGGCCCTTTCATATCCTGCTTAGTATCCAATTTAAATACTTCCCAAAAAAGATGATAGTTCAACTATATACAGAGGTTAACACTAAGTTCTGTCCAATCAAACGGTCAGGGCAGTCTTGGGAAAAACGTACCCGTTTTCATTGTATTTTATACATTTGCAACTTTTGTGAAGCAAAATTTAAAATGTTATTAACCTTGACAGGGGGAAAAGTATATACAAAAAATTTTTCAAAAACATTTTCTTTACTTCTTACTGTATTTTGTTTACAAAAAGTAAATTACTGAAAATTGAAAAAGTTTAAATACTGAATGAAAAGAATAATTTGGGAAAGCCAAGTGAAAAGGGAATATTGACATTGAGGCAAAAACATGGACACTTCTTTGAAATACATTGATGAGAAATACCTCACTGGGGAAAAATTTTTCAAAATTTTCTAATTTAATTTTAAAGGGGAGAAAAAGCCCAACATGAAAAATTTTTGTTTGTGCTGTGAGTTATTAACTGATTTTCAAATTTTTTTTTAGATTCTGGGAAATTTAAAATTCAGAATTTTTTGATATAATCAGTGTATGTAATCAGTTTATCCGGATTAAACTGGTTTTTTTATAAGATAGTACAAAAGTTCAAGAGGGTATTTGTGGGGCACCCCAAAAAAAATTTAAAAATTTGTTTTATAGTTGAATTCAGGCTCTTCAAGCTATCATATAATTGATATAAATAAAAAATAATAGTGTAAATGGTAATTTTCTTGATAGATAACTTTTTTTATAATGTACATTATAATTTCCTGATTTTTTGAAGGTCATTTTTCCTATTTTTTATGATTAAAATCTCATTTATAATGCTTACAGTAATACATGGCATTTTGACTTAGGCGCTTGTATAACTCCACCTGTGGTATGATCCTATAGATTTTCATTCAGATACTGTTACTATTCTTGGGTCCTTCATGAATGTCCCAGACAAGAGGCAGCCATTGCACCACACCAAATTTAAACAATTAATGGAAATGTGGCAGATGTTGCAATTAAAGGAATAGGTAGAATTTAAAATGCTGTAAAGGTTTTAATGAGAAAGTGAGGCTCAGGTTGGGGTGTGTAGGAGGGGGGCGTTCCCCCGGTAAAGATAGGTCTTAAACGGGTTTGTATTGTCAGCATGGTTGTTTAATATAGCATTTATAGAGGGGGTTGAAAAGGAAATGCTAGGGTGTTGGGGGGGGTGGGAAAAAAGGGGAACGGCTCCCGCCCATGGGGGTACTAACGTCCTCCCAAATAGTGAAAAACGAAAGCCTGTAATTGTTTTACTGATGGTAGGATTGCTTGTTTTTTTTCAGTCCTAAAATGCAAGATTTCAGGTATGTCATGTTATTTCTACTTACACTTAGATCCCCTTTTACATTCATGCAAGATATAAAACACCCCCCTCTGGGTTTCACATTTTCTTCTGTTTTTGTTCTTATTTCCCTTATCGTAATGGGGAAGTAAACAGAATTCTTCCTCCGTAAGCCATCGTGTTGTAAGAGTCGACAAAAATGCCGGGGAAAGGGGGCTAGAACTCCTTCTCCTGTATACATTACTTTTTAAAAAAGATAAATTTTTTTTTTTCTCTTTGGGCCACCCTGCCTTGGGGAAAGGGCCAATTTGTTGAAAGAAATAAAAAAAGAAGTGCAAAATGGGGGAGTTACTTTGCTGATGATCTGTGTTTTGGGAGATTCAATGAAAAGTTGCAAGGTTAGTGGACAGTTTGGGAGGGTGTGTAAAGGAGAAAATTGAAAGTGAATAGTAAGAAAAAGAGTAAGGTGATGAGGGATCAAATGATTTAGATAAAAAAATTTGGGTATCACATTGGGGGGGGGAGTATGAAAAAAGTGAATTTTAGATATTTGGGAGTTGATTTGTCAGGGATGGGGTTTTTGGGGAAATAAAACCCTAAATTGAAAGGAAAAAAAGGGGAGTGGTGCCTTTAGGTATCTGTGGAGACAAAAAAGTTTCCATGGGCAAAGAAGGGGAAAGTATGAAAGTACAGTTGAACCCGCCAGAGAATCCGTTTCCCTAATCTAGCCGAACCCGATCGCCATATCGAGTCAATTTTCCTCATTTAAATTAATTGAAATGCCTTTCTGTTCCCGCAGAATTCCCTTCAGGAGGCAGGGCAAAAAAAACTTCAATATAACGCAATATCAACTCTTTTTCATTTATCTATCATAGTTCATTAAAATTTCTAATAAACAATATAAATAACAAAACCTGATATATTTTGAATGAAAAAATGTCATTATGTAAATGGTGGGACCCTTTTCCCCCCTTTCCCCTTCTGGGGGTTATTGTGAAAACGGTGTTTGTGAGGCTACTTGTTATCATAGTATTATTATAATTTTTTTTTATAGTATTTTTAAATTATTATACATATTATAAAAAATTTTTACATTATTATATTATATTATTATTATTAATAATGGGGAAACGTTTAAACCCCGTAGGTTTATACACCCGCCTGGGGGAGGGGGGATGAAAGGATTCAGGCTTAATTTGGGAAAACTGGACCCAAACAACCCCTAGATAAAGACCCCTCATCAGCATCAAAAGGGGAAACCCGTTTGGCTCATATCCAGGGAAAAAAATCAGAAGCGCCCTTGTATCCTAAAAAAGCATGGGGGGGGCCTCAAAACAGAGGTTCCACCACTTTTTATATGGGTTCCAACACTCTTATATGGGGGGAATTTTGGGGTTTGGGAAACTGCAGCGGGGAGGCAGCGGGAGGCAATGGAAATTTGTCTAAGGGGGTTGGGGTTAAATATTATGAAAAATTCAGAGTGGGGAAAATTGGGAGGGGTGGAGTTACTAAAAGTTATTTTGGGGGTTGGTTTGGAAGGTGGTTTGGTTATTTAGGAAAGGGGCCCCCTTTTTCAACCCACCCGACCCCCCAAAGTCATCCTTACAGAAGCCAATACGTTTTAACAAATGGGCAAATTCTTCCACACAAAAATTTACATTTTGGATTAAGGGAAAGGCCTCCCTTTTTACCCCTCTTTTTACAAAAATGCCCTACCAATTATCAAAACCATTAAACCATTTTATTTGCAGTTTATTAAACTTTGTCTTTCTCACCCAAACCCGTTATATTGGCCAACACTATTAATGCCCGGATTTACAAAAAATATGGCAGGGATAAAGCGAAAAAGCTTACCCTCAAACTGAAAAGGGCTTTCCCTTGAAAAATTAATGGTTCCCCCAATAAAAAGACTCACGGGAAAAAAACCTAAAATTTCCCTTAAATACCTTAAAATTCCAAACACACTTTACCAAAAAATTTCCAAAAAAATTTTTAAAGACAGTAGGTTATTAAAGATACGCTATTATGAAACCAAATCGTTTCCCTTGAAATACCACATTTACCTCCCATCCACCAAAGGGAACTGTGCATGGGGATCAACAAATTAAATCACCTTAGACCACTCAAACACAACAAAGGCCACAGTCAGAATGAAAAAACCCCCACCCCCACAGCATCCCCCTTTAATTAAAAGTCTAAAACTACCCCGAAAGAACATTCAATTTCTTTTGTGCCTACTACATAAAAAATTTTCCCATTTTAAATTTAAAAAACCCTTTCCGGCTCTTCCCTCCCCTTTTTAAAAGGGACCCATGACCACAACACAAGACACAGATCACTTTTAAAACCCCAAAGTTCATATCAACCTATGTAAAAAATTTTTATACATAAAGGGGCCCCAGAATCTGGAACCCTTACCATAAATATTAAAAAAACAAAAAAACAAAAAAAACAAACAAACAAATTTTTTTTTCATTGCAACATGGGTATGGGGAAAATTTCAATGTAAATTGAGTGCAAGGAGAGCCCCTGACATGCCATGGCATTAGGGGCGCTTTTTTCTAGTCCTTAAAAAATATGTACTTAATTTTTAGAGAAATTTATTGAGTTTATTCTAGTTAAAAAATTTTTTTCAAAATTACAATATGATGAAATTTTACTGTTTAAATTAATAAATGATATTAGATCTTAGATTTTTAAAAGGGGTTTAAAATTTTGAATGATAATTAAAATTTAGATTATCTTAAGGAAAATAACATTGAGCATTTTTTTACATTAACTTATAATTATAGGGGTAAAATAATAGTAATATTATTAAAAATTTAGATTATCCGTAAAAGAAAATGAGCATTTTTTAAAAAGTTTATAGTATGATCATTTAATTTTGGGTGATAGGTGGTTTTTTTTATTGAGTCTTTAAAATTTATTTTCAGACAAGATTATCTTAATTTTTTACTGGTAATGAATTTTAGATTCTGGGGGCCCCCTTTTTGTGCATAAAATTTTTT
>WNWK01052752.1:0-12087 GCA_009830355.1 Cherax destructor
AGCTTTTCATTTTCCCCCTACGTCTGCCAACATCTTGCCCCCAGCCTAGAAGTAATAGGATTGCCCCCAACCTCTGCAGTGTTCCTTTTTCTTATGTTCTTAGAATTGTCCCTTCTCTGGGACTTCCTGGACGTTCACCGCCATATTTTTATTGAAAATGTTTTTAACATTTTTTCTTGATCTCCCAGACCCACTTTACCCATTCTATTTCCCAATCCCCCGCACCTCCCCCAAATGTGTCTTCCTCAATCCAAAAATTTTTTATATCCTGGTAATGCATAAATCACAGCCTCCTTCCAACATGAATATTTATCAGCTTATCAGCTCCATAAAATTTTCCCCTCCATTTTCCCCGATACCCCCAACCCCCCCATTTTAAAACTCTCCTTTCTGCTTTCAACTTTGAAATCCATACGATAAAGGGTTTTTTATTAATCTCCTTCAAAACCCTTTTTCTTTTTCCCCAAAACTTTGTTAAAAAAACCTCCAAATACATTTATTTGCGGGTTTTTTACTCTCCCTCAACTCTCTCTCTCTCTTTTGAGGCTAGAAAAGGTGCACTGGGTTTCAAGGCAGAAAAGGCTCATTTCAGGTTACTTCTGTGCGGTAATACTCAAGGATTTTAAGTGTAACCCCGCCCATCCTATTTATCCTCCAAGCTTTTCAGTGTTTTAAAAAAGTAAACACAAAAACGCTTTACTAAAATATGGACGTTTAACCAGTCACCTTATCGACAGTACCTTTTATTGTTTGGGTCTCAAATTAATTTACTCTCAAAGTCAGATTTACCCCAAATCAAAAACCATGCATTCAAGATTCCCCTGACTATAGAAAATTTCCCCGTATTTATCCTGAACTTTTGGGAAGATATTTTTTACAAAGTAAAAGTTTTTTTACCACAAATCGACATCTTTGATACAACCACTGGGACGATTTTTAAAAGACCTTAGGTAACACACATAAAGTGGTGAAAAACACTTCACAGTAATTGACGATGACTCAAACTTAGAGTTTAAGAATTCTGGTGTAAAATATTATTTTTATGCCGTCAGTTACATCAAAAATGCATAAAAAGATGTTTTCGATCCTTTGTGGGTTGGGAAAATTTTAAAGTCCCGTGCAATGAATAATCTCACAAGTTTTTCAAAGGTGAGTGAGGTCCCGGAAATTACTCAGCTGGCAAAATTTCCGGCTGAGGACTCTAAAAAAAAAGCGAAGAAAAATGAATAAAATGATAGATGAAAAAGTAATCAAGAAAATGTTGGTGTTTAATGCGCGAAGAACCAGCAGAAACGTTAACGCTAGAACAGTTATGTGGAAAATCCCAAAAAATTGGTAAAACTGGACTTTATGGGTGGGAGAATCACATCTGAAACTCTACCAAAAGGGTTCCAACCCCAAACAATGATGCCTTTTTAGAGAAGTATAAAGTGTTGCAGGGAAAACAGACCAAAACACATCACCATATACCTAGAACTCCTTTCAACTGCCATCTAACCACAATTCTGCTTCAACGTCGGGGCAAGAACCTCAGAAAACTTCACAACCTCTCAGGCAAACCAAAAACCAGTTTTAACGTAAGAAAAAGTATTTATGTAACTTTTTATCTTTTTTGGTATACACATGCAATCCAAGTATAATTATTATACATTTTTTTTGAAAGACCTAAAAAAAAAATTTGTCGTTTTGGGATTATGAACCTTTTTTTTTCTTTGAATTTTCACAGTTACACGATTATTTAACTTAGGTTTCTTAAAACGGCGTTTAAATTTAAAAAATATTCTCCTTAAAAGGGAAATATTTAATAATTACAATACTACTACTACTAAATAATAAATAATAATAAAATTATTTTATTTGTAAAGTACATAATACAATTTATATAGACCTATCACATCAATGAAATACTATATATAAAATCCTGGTTTTGACATTTCGGGCAAGTTAGGTTTATTTTTCCCCCCCCGGGTAAACCCATAAACCTTCCATTTGTAAAATGTCTTGGGGAAAAACGCAAAAGTTTCCCCCGATCAAACCACGGACACTAATGTGTTAGCCGAGTGCGCTACCAGCCGAGCCACGTACAAATCAAGCATAATGAATGGGTAGTCATATAACAATGATAATACAGTGGAATAAAAAAAGTATTTTAATAACACTTATGTTAAAATTTAAAGAATACATTAACATTTATGAGGATAATTTAAGAAAGAAAAGGGAAAACAGTTTTAATTAACAAAAGTGAAGGAAAAAAATAATTAAATAAATCCATAATTAAATAAATTTTATTAGTGAATTGACTTGGCCGAATAAGCACAAAACGTTTATTTAATTGATTTTATTTAGGTTCTAACAATTTATTAATTATTCTGATACGCAGTCAGCAGAAGGCCCTTAATTGTTTCTGCAGAGATTCAATAAAAAAAGGAATATTGCAAGGTATTGTATTTGTTGCTAGTGTGATGAGTGTGTTTTGTTTCAATTTTCCAAAGGGTGCTATTGGTCAATGGAAATTAGTGACAATGTTTTAATTTTTGTGATATTCTAGCTAAAATATATGGTGTTTTTTATGTGATTATAATATCTGGACCCTCAAAAATGTTTCTAGTGCAAAAAACATTTTCATTAATTGTATCATAGGTTTTTATAAAAGTTATAGGGAATATATTTGGTAATATTGGGGGGAGGATTTTTTGGGAATCATGCAGGCTGAATGTATAATTCCCAAACCCTATTTGATATCACTGGGTGGGTCAATGATATAGGTAAGGAGAAGGGGCCCAAAAAGGTAGCAGTGAGTATAAAAATTCAATGTTAAGGTACTTAAATAAGTGTCGATTATCCCAAAATTATCCCAAATATTTTTGCTATTACAACATTTGTGTTTTTAAGTATTCCAAAAAGAAAGAAGGTAAGCATGTTATGTTTGGGTAAATTCATATTCTTTTGGATCAGTGGGAGGGGGGGAGCCTAATCCCTTGGATAAAAGGCCCTTTACCGGGGTCAAGGCTCCACCCCAAAAGGGGGACTAGGTATTAAAAAATTTGGGGGAAAAAAACCCTGGGGAAAATTTTAGACTATGGGGAAAAAGGGGTCCCATGACTGATCCAAGGAAATGGCAAACAGCCCAACTTTTAGACTGGGGCTCCGAACTTGGCATAAAAAGGGAGTCATGGGGCTCCGAACTTGGCACTACAAGGGGTTTTAGATCATGGGTCTCCGAAATTGGGTACAAGGGTCCCTCATATATCTTACGCGTTTTCTCGGGCCCAAAAGGGAAAAATCGGTCTTTCATAAAATAAATGAATGGATAAATTTAAGAATAACTTTTTTTTGGATAATTTTTTTAATCGAACATGATATTATTCAGAACGAAAAATGTAAATTTCAAAAAATAATAGAAATGATATATAAGAAATTCAAATGCTGAACATTAACCAAAAAATCAATTCTGAACTGAAGATTGAGACATTTTATGCAACTTTGGGAATGTTTTATTGGTAAATTCCCGCAATATGTTAAGTAAAAGAAATGCAAAAATTGACTTTTTATTGTGGCAACGTTTGCTCTCCAGGAGCTTTTTTAAAACCACAAAAATACATGGACACAGAGGGTATATATAGGATCAAGTGGGGTGCAAACTAGAGGGGGTAGATGTAGTAGGATATAAGTTGTAGTAGTAGTAATAAATGGTAGAAAATCCTTCCCTGAGTAAAAGGTATAAAGAAACTTGGTAGTATAAAAATAGGTTAGACAAATATTTCTGTTGGGGGTTTGGGAATAGAGAAGGTCTGTGCATTTCCACATCTCGATGTGCTTGTGTAGAAAGCAGGAGAGACTATGTGATGGTAGGGTTTACTGTTTTCAGGGGGGATTTTCAAGACTTCAGAGATGGTGAAGCTGCCTTTGTTTTGTTTAATTGTGTTAGAAACAGCGATAAGTGCTGATTAAAACCACTTGCGTCTGCGGAAATCAGTTTCTTTGATTGCTAAACGGGCGTCTTTGAAATTCATGAGATGACTGGTTGAATTTCGGTGTTGTATGCCTGCGGCAAGGTTCTGAGCGATTCGTTAAGATGTCGAAATGCTGTTCTTAGGTTTGCTAGGCGCTCGTATGCTGCAGCAGTTATTTGGCTGATGTGCCTCAGAGATGTGCCTGGTGTTATACTCACCCCAAGATCTTTTCCTGGGTGAGGCTTGTAGTCTCGACCCCCTAGACTGTACTCCGTCTGCGGTCTTGCCCTTCCCACCTTCATGACTTTACACTTGCGGCTGGAACTCCAGGAGCCATTCCTGGACCAGGCTTGCAGCCTGTCCAGATCCCTTTGTAGGTCTGCCTGGTCCTCGTCCGATTGAATTTCTTCATCAACTCACTAATATCTGTAAACAGGGGATACTTCGGAGGTTATTCCTTCCGTCATGTCATTCACAAATACGTGAGTGTGTGAGTGTGTGTGTGTGTGTGTGTGTGTGTGTGTGTGTGTGTGTGTGTGTGTGTCACGTGTACACATGTGGTGCTTGCCTTGACCTGACTCTAACTCAACAACCTCCTACTTAAATTTGTATCTTTGTATGTTTATTATACTTCCTAATGACTGAGTCTAGTAGACACCTGTCTCCCCGCTCTGACTTGCCTTTAAGTACCACTATTGTTCAGCTTAATGAGCACTTATTAGTCTATTCCTTGTTCACAGCTGGCAGTACCTTGAACCCAATACCTGACTCCCCTGCCACACATAGGTGAATACTTGTAGCAGCCTGATAATCCAACTCTTGTGGTGTTGTCCTGGTGTCGTACCTCCACCTTGTTTCTCCACCATGTATAATTCTGTTCCTATTTACTGTGCCTCTTTCATCGCTCACACACTGATTTGCACTTTATTCTCTCTCCTGGGGTCACACTCATGATCACATGTGGCAACACCGCCTACACCACTAGGCCTTCGCCTCCTCTTCAAACACTAATATTGTTTTAATAATATAATAATATAAAACTGTGGGCCCTACCTCCCTCTTCTGACTTAGGGCAACTTGTAATTCACGAAGGGGTTGTTCACTGACACGTTCAATGACCTCCTTGCAGTATCCTTGCAGGCCACACAACACTAAATTTCAATGAGCACTATTGTTGCTGTTACTCCCCCGCACCGTGTGTGTGTGAAAGAGAGAGAGAGAGAGAGAGAGAGAGAGAGAGAGAGAGAGAGAGAGAGAGAGAGAGAGAGAGAGAGAGAGAGAGAGAGAGAGAGAGAGAGAGAGAGAGAGAGAGAGAGAGAGAAAAAAAGAGAATAAAAAGAAAGAGAGAGAAGTAAGATACCTGGAACGTGCACCTTAATTACCATATATATTACTGACAAGCTTGCAGTGCCACTCTGTGTTCGACTCACCTTTACACTGGTAGTATACTTCTACATTTCAACTGTAACATTGAAATGCTTCCCGCGCCACATAAAAGCAATTACATACAGCTCTACCACAGCCTTATTGTATTCCTAAATAATCAAAATGGTCTTTAAAAAACGGTGGCTGTTAGCTGCTCATTTTTAAATTAAAACTCAAAATCGTTACAAAATAGAGTTGCTTTCATGTTACTTGTTATGGAATTCAATTGGTTATTCTTGTGTTGCTATTCACATGTTCTCGCTTGTTCTCCAGTTTTCCTTCCGTCTTGCAAATAAGGTATTAAGTCGAAATGGTTTTAAGCTCAAGGCTTCATATTATTTTTCAATATACGATCCACTTTTATTCAAATGATAAAAACAAATATCATTGTAATAAACATTTATACTATCAAAATACGGAACTTGGGTTTGTAGATAAATAAACTTAGGAACCCTAAAGCTATCCTTGTGAAACCGTGTGTAACAGAGAAAGAGAGACAGACAGAAAGACAGAAAAATAGAGAGAGAGACAGAGAAAGAGAGAACAGCAAGAAGTGTGTCTACACAACAAGACGGGGAGCAAGCAACACCTACACTCCGGCTATACTCCTTCTCCAGACGATCTCTTCATCTGAGATCATTTATTCTAGGATGAGTCGTGTCTGAACACGACACGAAACAAAAATCAGTTACCCAAATAAACTGCTGACCCTCAGATGGCTCCAACGTCATCCTGTTCCATATTTGTGTCTTATAACAATAAAAGACTTTCATATGAGCTGATGTAGGTAACAGCCTTTTAGCATGTAAATAAAAGTTACGAATCTTAACCTAAACTTTAAAACCCTGTGAAAGAGAGGGAGAGAGAGAGAGAGAGAGAGAGAGAGAGAGAGAGAGAGAGAGAGAGAGAGAGAGAGAGAGAGAGAGAGAGAGAGAGAGAGAGCAGCAAGCCTCCAGGCATCCTGGAACATTACACAAGGAAAGGACGTGTTGAGGCAGCCATGTAAATGATGCTTTTCTGCTTCGCTGGTAATGGTACATCCAGGATCTGGCCTCAGTCCAAGCCTGTGGCGAGGATGAGGTACAGGAGGGTGAGAAGGAGGGTGGGAGGTACAGGAGGGTGAGTGCAGGAGGGTGAGGGTACAGAGGGTGAGCAGGAGGGTAAGGTACAGGAGGGTGAGCAGGAGGGTGAGCAGGAGGGTGAGGTACATGGGAGAGTGAACAGGAGGATGAGGTACATTTGGAGTGAGCAGGAGGATGAGGTACAGGAGAGTGAGCACGAGGGTGAGGAAGAATGTGAGGAGGATGAGGTAGATATAGAATGGGGGAGGATGAGGCAGATGAAGAATGGGAGGATGAGGCAGAGGAAGAATGTGGGGAGGATGAGGATGATGATGATTGAAGAGGTCGAGTAAGCACAGAAGTTAGAGAAGGAGAACAACTTGGACTTACACAATGGGAAGGGGAAGAAGAGAATGATTGTGATAAGTAAAGGAGAGAAAGAGAGAGGAGAATATGATGGTGATATGTAGAGGAGGAAAATGAGAGACTGATGGTGATAATTAGTCAGATAGAAAGGAAACTATAATTGTGGAATGAGTGAAATTTGAGAAACGACGAGATAAATGTATGAAAAATCCAGAAAAAGAAAGAATGAATGAGGAGAGGAAAGCAAATACAATAATGGGAGGATAACCATTTAATATTTCTAACAGAAGAGTAGAAAGAAAATATAAATTTAATTACTAGTATAGAAGAGAGATGTATCGTACTAGTAATTGCTGATAGGATAGGAATATTGTCCAGGTTACTAGTGGAGCAGGGATATGTTATCCAGTTAATATGAAACAGAGAGGAATATCGTTCTGGCTAATGAAAGAGAAGAGAGGTATATTCCCATAGATAATGGCAATATTTCTGGGGACTGGAGGAGGAGAGAGAGGTATTGTGTTCTAGATAATGAAGGAGGAGCGAGGTACATTGTATTAGAGGATGAGAGAGGATATTATCCTAGTTACTGGTGAAAGAGAGAGAATATTATCCAGGAAACTTGTGGAGGAGAGGTATATTATCCTAGTTGCTAATGAAAGGAAAGAGGAATATTCTTCTTGGATATTGGTGAAGGAGACAGGAATATTGATCAGTATTGTCCTGATTGCTGGTGAATAAGTGAGACATGTTACCCAAGTTACTGTCAAATGATAGAGGAGGGAGAATATTGTCCTGCTTTCTGGTAGAGACGGAGAATATTGTGACAATGTTGGCAGGATTACCTGCAAGTTGTTAAGTAAAGGTTTTACTCACCAGGAAAGCGAAACGTCGACTCAATAAAAATGTCACATTGGTTGTATATGTTTGGCCTTTTAGGAGGAGAGGGAATATTGTCTTGGTTACTGGTCGAGGAGAGGGAATATTGTCCTGCATAATGGAGAACAAGAGAGGTATGTCATGATGACTGGGATGGAAGAGTGACAAACATTGTCTCAGTTGGAAATAAATGGTAAAAATACTGACACAATGAAAATATAAAACATGCGCAGAAATGGGATTTTACGACAACGTTTCGCCCACAAGTGGGTTTTTATCAAGCACAAAACAGATCTACCTGGGTGGAAGGTACGGAGATATAAGGATGGAGTCAGGTAGACCCACCCTACTCGGAAGATTGTCACATGCAGCATTCTCCACCCGACTCTATCCATATATACTCACGTTCCTTTCACCCAGGTAGATCTGTTTGTGATTTGAAAAATTCCACTGTGAAGCGAAACGTTGTCAATAAAGGATCACATTATACTGCTTATGTGTTTATATTTCCATTGTCTCACTTAGGGGATGGAGAACAATTAGCATTGTTTAGGTTACTGTCTGAGGAGAGGTAGTAGTATTGTCTTTGATAAGGGGGGAGGTACAAGGAATATTATCCTGGTTTCTAGTAGGGAAAATAATAATATAATAATAATTTTTTATTTCTAAAGTACATGTACAGTGTGCACAGGCCAAGCTGACATTAGTGACATATTACTATATAGAAAGGCCCTTGTTATGCAGAGCATTTCGGGCAAATTAGGTCAGTTTTGTCACCAGCATGCGACCCACACCAGTCGATTTTACCCAGGTACCTATTTTTGCTGCTATGAACAGGGACAGCAGGTGTCTAAAGGGAAACATGTCCTAACGTTTCCACGTACCGGGATCGAACCACAGACCTCAACTTGTAACTGAACAAGAATAGAAAAAAATTTCTCTGGTTACTGATATAAAAAAGAGAAATGTTAACCTGTGTTTGTTGAAGACGAGATGAATAAATTCATATACAGGATATTATTAGTGGTAAACGAGAGGAATATCATTCTGGTAACTGGTATAGGAGAAGGGAAGATTTTTAATAATTACATTAAAGGAGAAAGGAATATTATCCTGGTTATTAGGAAGATTCGTCAGAAAACAGGACAAGTGTTTTCGACGCGGGTTTTAGTCAGTGATGATCCCACCCAGTTTTGGTCATCTGACTGTACCTTCCCCCGGCCTACCACCGAGTCACCGAGGGCTTTCCCGGGGGATCAACCCCCCCGGGGCCCGGTCCATGATCGGGCCCCCGGTGGAGGGGCCCGATCAACGGGTTGTTACGCTGGCCGCACGTAGTCCAACGAGAACCACAGCCAGGCTGATCTGGCATACTTCAGGATTGTCCATCCTTCAAGACAACCGGGGGTCTATTGGAATTTTTTATGGCTGGTGGGAAGCTGTTGAACAGTTTTGGGCCCCCACACTTATTGATTTTATCATAGTACCAGGGGGTTTCCTATTTTTCGGGGGGGATATGTTGATCCCCCGCCAAGTTTTTTTGCTTTCGTGGGGAGTGATTTCGGTGCAGGTTGGGGACCAGCCCCTCCAGAATCTTCCAGGTGAGATTAGATATATCTCTCCCCCGGCCCATGAGTGTCAAGTGTTTCGGGCGCCCCGAGTTAAGGTTTTTGAGGGAACTTATATGCGAAAGATTCCTGACTTTCCCTTGATTCCAATTTCACCTGCCTTGAATGAAGATGTTAATGAAATTTTTTCCAGCCTAGTGAAAAAAGGATCAAGTTTCCTTGTCTTGAATGTTCTCATTATCCATCCTATCTTTTCCTGAGATGTGATAGTTGCATTGTTGTGGTCCTTGAAGGTGAGGTCTTGGATATTAAACCCAGGTCCTTAAATTGTTTTTCCGCCTATTGGGATTAGAATTTGTAGTATACCGTCCTAGTTATTTTTCCCTCCAGTTTTCCATAAGGGAGAGTTGGAATTTGTTTTAAAGAACATCATATTGTTCTCTGTTGCCCTTTGGGAAAACTTGGTTTATATCTTCTGAATTTGCCTTTCCTAAAGGATGACACTTGCAGATCCTAGTATCGTGTGAAAGGATGATACAGTGCTGTGGTTTACATCTCTGTTTTGTCTGAAATGAGAATAACTAACAGGATGGGGGAGACGTCCCTTGTGGGAACAGACCCTTTTTCACTATGGCAGCTTCTGATTTCACCTGTTCCCCATACTTTTTGTGTTGTTGGGTTTGGTTGAAGGTCCATCTGCCTACTTTAAATTTTTATCCTTAGCACGCATTTTTTTGGATTACACCATGATCGCATTTTCAAAGGCTTTTGTCAAATCTGTGTACACTACATCCGCATTCTTTTTGTTTTCCAGTATCTAAGCCCTACATAGTGGTCCAGTAATTGGAGAGGCGGGAGCGACCTGCTCTGAAACCATGTTACCCTGGATTGTGCAGTTTTGGGAGTCTAAGTGGTTTGCAATCCGCTTTTTGAACTCTTCAAAGTTTTTTTGGGGACGTTAAAGCTATTGGCTATAATTTTAGCTATTGCTTTGTTTTCCCTTTATGGGGGGGCAATTCCGTTGTTTTATGACTGTGGATTCTCACCTGGTCTATGCTCCCTTTCCCCCTAGCATACTTAGAGCCCGTGAGGGGGTTTTGCAGTTTTAATAACACAAATTCCCCATCTGGGCCTGGGGGGCCCTGCAAAGGGATGTTTTCGATGGCTTTCTCAATGTCTAGTGGAGTTTGGATGTGAAATTGGGCATACATTGGGGGTTTTTAGGCTCATTCATGAAAAAAATTTTTTGAATTGTTATTTTAGACTGATTAGTGGCCACTGAATACAGAGTCATATTTAGTGTCAGTATCTCACTCATTTCTTTTTTTTGTCATCTGTGTAGGATCCGTCTTGTCGAGCAGAGGCCCTATACTAGAAGTGTTTTTTTCCTTGTTTTTGGCATAGAAAAGAAATATTTGAATTTTTTTTCAATTTTACTAATCGCTTTTTGCTCCTCTTTTTCTCCTGATCCTGAGAGTCCTTTAACTTTAGCTCACTATTTTCCACTTCCCCGGTAGCGCTTCTTTCCGATTTCAGATAGTCGGCATTCGGAGAGCCCAGTATTCTTTTTGTCTTTCCAGAGGGAGCGCCCCCTCCCCTCTCCAGTTTACTTTTCCCTTTTTTTTTTAGGGAATATGCCTTGAAATACTTACTACCAGGGGTTGACTTTTCAATGCACTGGTTAGGATCCATGCCATTTAAGACATCTTCCCAACATGTTTTATTTAGGACAAAAATTTTTCTGGTTCCGTTGATGTTCTTGTTGGTGAAATTGAATTTTGGGGAAGGCCTCATAGCTGATGCATTTTGCTGGTCAGGGCTCCGGATGAGGTTGGCTTTGATTAGATTGTGGTCAAAATTTGTTTTTTTGATATTGTTATGTTTTTTACCAGGTCCTCATTATTTGGAAAAAAAAAGGCTAGTGGTTTCCAGTCTTTTTGGCTCCACTATCTGCGACTTAGGGTGTGTTTATTGCAGAAATTTAGAGCTAACGTGTGTGTGACTTTTCATCTGAGCTGCCCCCAGGGATTATTTCTCAACATTATTTGTGTATTCTTTTTTTTTGGGTCAGTGGTCACCAAAACAAGATGTTTGGGGATGGGGGGGAAGGTTTTCCCGACAGGAGTCAATTTTTATAGCTGTTTCCTTGAACTGCTTTAAGTTGCATCTGGTGGCTTTATACAAGTACAATGACTAAATTTTGGCTGATTTTTATTGTTAGAACTTCTTACATCATTAAAAATTTTTTAAAAATTTAAGTTAATTTTATACGCCCCTTTTTCTAAAAGGAGAAATTAATATTATCGGGTTTTTTTGATGAAAAAATTTGAAAAAATTATAAACACAATTATTAAAAAAAATATAATAATGATAAAATGATGTTAATAATAATAATAAAAAATAATAATATTTATTTTATTATTATTAATTTTTATAATAATAATAAAATAATAATAATAATAATAATAATAATAATAATAATAATAATAATAATAATAACCAAAGACAGGATATATATCCTGAGAGTTGTATTTTTCAGAGTAAATGCCTAGAGTTTACTCTAATCCCAAAATTTGAGAAGACAGTATCTTTTCTGGGTGTATTTAAAGGGTTTCCTTAGAGAAATCTTTATGATGTAGTAATAAGGGTTAAACCTCATTGCAGCCAACTAAAAAGAATCAAAAACAAACGATTATCATTTAGCTGATAATCATTTTAAATGATAATCATTTAACTGATAATCATTTATGTCCACCGGATACGGTAAAAGTTTTATCAGACTTTTGAGTTATGATAACACTCATGGCAGGTCCCCGGTTTTAACAGCATTTCAGA
>WNWK01052753.1:0-12086 GCA_009830355.1 Cherax destructor
AAGAAGACAACATCTTAGGCCCAAAAAAAAAAAGGGAAAAAAAAAGACAACACTAGGCAACACAAGGAAAAAACATCTTAGGAACACAATGGAAAAAACAAAATCTTGGGCAACACAGGAAAAGGGGCCATTTTTGGAAACAATGGAAAAGACAAATCTTGGGCAACACAAGGAAAAGACAACATTTTAGGCAAAACATGGAAGAAGCAACACGGGCAACACAATGGAAGAAGAAACATCTTAGGAACACAATGGAAAAGAAAATCTTAGCAACACAATGGAAAAAACAACATTTTGGGGGAAACAATAAGAAGAAAATCTTGGCAACACACCTGAGCTGACAAACACAATTCGTCACAAAATCTTTTTTTTCTATCATAATTTAATCATTGGACAAAGAAAGAAACAACAGTTTATTAACTATCCATTACTATTTAATCACCATTAACTCTCAAAATTTCGGCTCATCTTCAACCATAATCTCCACAACTCATTATCAAGCATTCATCTGTACAACTTATCATTACTGTCTCTTACCACATCTCTCTATAACCATCCATTACCTCAACTCATTAAAATCATCCATCACCGTAATTCACCATCAGCCATCCATTACCTAAATTGTCGCCATCCATCATCCCAACTCACTATCTACCATCCGTAACCACAAGTGATTACAAACTCACAAATGACCATCACCTCAACTCATTATAAACCAACCATCACACAACTCACTACCAACCATCACCACAACTCACTACAACCATCACCACAACTCACTAACAACCATCACCACAACTCACTGCCAACCATCCATCACAGTCACACAACTCACTAACAACCATCACACAACTCACTAACAACCATCACACAACTCACTAACAACCATCACCACAACTCACTACCAACCATCACCACAACTCACTACCAACCATCACCACAACTCACTACCAACCATCACCACAACTCACTAACAACCATCACCACAACTCACTCCAACCATCCACACACTCACTACAACCATCACCACAACTCACTACAACCATCACACAATACTACAACCATCACCACAACTCACTCAACCATCACACTCACTAACAACCATCACCACAACTCACTACCAACCATCACACAACTCACTACCAACCATCACACAACTCACTCCAACCATCACCACAACTCACTAACAACCATCACACAACTCACTACCAACCATCACCACAACTCACTACAACCATCACACAACTCACTACCAACCATCACCACAACTCACTAACAACCATCACCACAACTCACTACCAACCATTCACATTAAGTGAAGCAGGACTCACATGTGTCTATACAGGTGTGAACAACATTTAGAGTTTTATGTGTGTTCTATTCCAGATCAAAGTATTCAGTACATGTTCTCTTTCTGATAAACTGGTTTATTAAATGTTCTAACCCTTATTAACGTATTCAGTACATGTTCTTTACCAGATCGACATTGCATGTGAATATAAAGTCAAGAAAGTTTTTCATTCAGCTTTAATTTCTAAAAAAATTACTTCAATTAGTTAATTGCTGGGTTAAGAAAACTTTGTCTTAGATCAAGTAATTGATGGGTAAACACAAATCTAATTTTACTCAAGGGTCCCTCATAACTTCCTTGTATAGTTACTCATAATCTTTCACATTTTTCTTAAACCATCCAGTGGGTTTGTTTTGTTTTATGTTCAGTTTAAATCTTTATTCCATTATTGTCATCTTGGATGACAATCATAGTGTTATCTTAGGTCAACTACCTCCAGTCAATCTGTGGTCACCTTGTAGTTGTTTTCTAGGACATATGTGTCTTAGGGGGAAAGAATTCAAACCTGCTTCACTATGACAAGTGGAAAGGAAACACTAGAAAAATTAACAATAATTAGAAACACAGAGGAGAGCACAGACACGTGTTTACTTTAAGGACACTGCCAAACATCTGAGATGATACAGATTCCATTATAAAAAAAAATCTTAAATGGTTTAGATGGTAGTAAAAGTATGTTTTATTATACTGATAACCCAGGTGAGCAAAATACTTTTCCTTTTTACTGCTTTTAATGTAAATCATTATTAATATTTGCGACCACTGTCAGCCTCAGAGTTATCTCTAAGTTACCAGACCTTGCCACGTGGAGGCCAGTGGTTCGTCTTTAAGGTCCACCCATCCATTTACTGTGTTTTTGAAGATTTCCTCAGGTCTATGTGTCTAGGAGTCCATCTATGTCCCCTCAGATATTCTCCCTTCCCCACTTCCCCAAGGTCTGCCTCAACAACCAGCATCCTCGTCTCTCCCAGGTCCATGTGTCCAGGAGTCCATCTGTCCGCCTTCAGATATTCTCCCTTTCCCACTTCTCCAGGGTATCCTTGCCTTTCCCAGGTCCATGTGTCCAGGAATCCATCCGTGGGCCCCCGGATGTCTCCCCTTCCTCACTTTCCTTAGGATATCTTCCAGTCTCAGCTTTCCCAGGTTATGTATCCCGAAGTCAGCTCAGCCACCCCCAGTGATCTAGCTAGATGAGAACGAGGCCTTGTCTAGCTGGTCTACGGTAGAGACTGTCCAGGTGGGTGGAATTACTGGAGGTGACACACAGAAAACTGCGTCCAGTAATTACACCCACCAAGACAGCCACGACCGTACACCAGCTAGACGAGACCAAGCTGCCACACAGTTCGGCCACCAAGGTGAGGCCACTCAATGGAAATTTGGGAGTTCTATTTATGTTATACGATTCATCTATATTAAATATATTTTTTTACTTAATCAGTAGCTTAAGTGTGTTTGTGAATGTTTTATTGTGTGTGGATGAATGTTCGTGTGTTAGTGTTTGTCCACCTCCACGAGAACTGTAATAAGTGTTAAACTTCATATTTTTATTTGATTATATATCTTATGTATTTGCAAGACGAGCAGTTACAAGCGCCGCGCATAATGGAAAAAGTCAGTTTATTTGACTCTTTTTGAGTTATCCTGGGTAATTTACACATATGTTACTATGTATGATAATTTGTGTAACTGTCTTCACGTGTACCTGTACCTAAGTAAACTTACTTACACACTTATTTTACACTCGTTTGCGCATTTCCGTAAACACGGCCTGCGGATTACCATCATATATACACGCACAAAACTATGTACGTGCACGCGCACACACACACAAGCACATCGTAGATGTAAACCCTTCAGGTTGATTTTTCCCAACCTCCAGCAGAAATATTTGTTTAACCTATTTTTTATACACCCAGATTTGTTTTATCACCTTTTTCATGTGCAATTGATTTTACTTATTGTATTACTATACTACTATTTAATTCACTACTACTACCACCACTAGTATTTCACCTCACTTTGAGATACGTATATATAAACCCACTATGTCCATTATCGCTAACGGCTTGAGAAAGCTCCTGGAGAGCGAAACGTTGCCACAATAAATGTCACATTAGTTCATTTGTGTCCTTTTATTTTCAGAAGAGTTTTGTAACCAGCGACCCCCCTCCCTTTTTTTCTCAAAGAACGACAAGCTAGTAAACGTGCACGCACACACTAACACACGTGCACACCGTGCATTATAATAGTAAATATCAGTATACATTAATAAGGATTAGTGAAAATATTTATATAATCTCCAAAAGAGTAGCGTAGCCTAGCGTGATAGCGACCCCTTCTTTGTTCTAAAAGAACCACAAGCTAGTAAACGAGCACGACACACATACACACGTGTACACCAGGAAGTATTATAGTATTAAATATTAGTATATGTTAATGTAATAGGGTGTGAAATATTTCTATTATAATCAAAAGAGTAGCGTGGTCTAGCGTGTTAAATTGACCCTCCCTTTTGCAAAGACTAGACGACCACACACACACACACACACACACACACACACACACACACACACACACACACACACCACACACACACACACACACACACACCATTTTCCTGGACTGGAAAGGCCTTTGACACAGTTCTCACATGAGATTAGTAAAGAAGTTGGAAGAACAAGCATGTATAACAGGAAGGGCATTTGGAATGGATCAGGGAATCACAGGAGGCAACAACGGGTCATGGGGGTGATGAGGTATCACAGTGGGCGCCTGTGACGAGCGGTGTACAGCAGGGGTCAGTCCTAGGACCAGTGTTATTCTTGGTATATGTAAACGACATGACGGATGGGATAGACTCAGAAGTGTCTCTGTTCCAGATGATGTGAAATTAATGAGGAGAATCAATCGGAAGAGGACCAAGCAGGACTTCAAACAGACCTGGACAAGCTTGACATCTGGTCTAGCAACTGGCTTCTCGAATTTAACCCCACCAAATGCAAAGTCATGAAGATCGGAGAAGGACAAAGAAGACCGCTGACAGAGTACAGGCTAGGCGGACAAAGGCTACAAACCTCGGCAAAGGAGAAAGACCTTGGGGTGAGTATAACGCCAAGCACGTCTCCGGAGGCACACATCAACCAGATAACTGCGGCAGCATTCAGTTACCTTAACAAGGAATCGTTCAAGACACTGTACACCGTGTACGTCAGGCCCATACTAGAATATGCAGCACCAGTCTGGAACCCACACCTGGTCAAGCACATAAAGAAACTAGAGAAAGTGCAAAGATTTGCGACAAGGTTAGTTCCACAACTCAGGGGTCTGTCCTATGAAGAAAGGTTGAGGGAAATAGGACTAACAACACTGGAGGAAAGAAGGGTCAGAGGAGACATGATAAAGACATACAAAATACTGCGGGGAATCGACAAGGTAGACAGTGACAGGATGTTCCAGAGAGGGAACACAGAAACAAGGGGACACAACTGGAAGCTGAAGACTCAGAGGAGTCAAAGGGGTGTTAGGAAGCATTTCTTCAGCCACAGAGTAGTCAGGAAGTGGAATAGTCTAGAGAAAGATATAGTGGAGGCAGGAACCATACATAGTTTTAAGACGAGGTATGATAAAGCTCATGGAGCAGGGAGAGCAGAGACCCAGTAGCGGACAGCGAAGAGGCGGGGCCAGGAGCTGAGTCTCGACCCCTGCAACCACAATTAGGTGAGTACAATTAGGTGAGTACACACACACACACAGAAACACACCTACACCCCGATGGCATGGTGGCTAGCGCTCTTGCTTCACGCACGGAGGGCCCGGGTTCAATTCCCGGCGGGGCCGAAACATTTCGAAGTGTTTCATTACACACACACACACACATACATACATACAACAGGCCTAGTGTCTAATCGACATGTGCCTAGGACAAAATAGTAACTAACACACACACACACACATACACACACACACTCTATAAATGATATAAAATGAAAATATCAGCTGAGGATATTCGATCCTTTAACAAAATGAATTAAGATTGTCACTCCTTTACACTGGCCAGTAATGTTCTGTCATGTGTCAATGTCAGTCAAAATGTAAAATTAATGTTGTGTTGTAATGTGTTGAGATGGTCTACTGAATGGTCTAGCACACAATGTTATTTTTTCAATCCTAATGCTTATCCTAATAGTTAACGTTAATGTTTAGGTGATGTTTAAGTCATAACTGAACATTATTCTGCTCAAAGTAATTAAAAGTAGTAAACTTCCATTTATGAATAACTGTTAACATAATTATTTTTTATTTCTTAAAATTTTCTTAAGAGTTGTAGTGATTCACAATTCAAGTAAAATCGAAGAATTGGTGTAAAAAGTATCAAAGTAAAAGAAAAATCCAAACATATTTTCTTATAAGTAGAGCATTTGAAGAGTACCACATCTATCTGTACTCTCGCATAGCATTCCAATACCCCTTTCTGTACTCTCCCAGAGCACTCCTATTCTCATTCTCCTAGAGAACTTCAGCACCAACCCTGCACTCTCCAGAGCACTCCAACACCCATCTTGTACTCTCCCAGACATCTCCAACACCCATCTTGTACTCTCCCAGACCTCTGTAACACTCATCCTGTACTCTCCCAGACATCTCCAACACTCATCTTGTACTCTCCCAGACACTCAACATCTGTACCTCCCAGACTCTCACACTTCTGTACTCTCCCAGACATCTCCAACACCTTCCTGTACTCTCCCAGTACACCATCGACTGTCAACTCTCCCATTACTATCCTTCTACTGTCAATTCTTCATATTTCCTCTTATTCTCGCTCCTTTCTATTGCTTATTCATTAAATCACTCCACTTTCTATTGCCTTTACTCACCTCCTTCACTTTTCCCTTCTCTAAGTTCCATCACCACTTCCTTCACACTTAATTCCTTTTCCATACTTTCCTTCATGCTATCTTCTGGTGCAACATTCCTCATTGATCTCATTATTACTTCTCCCAAGAATGAAATTCCGCCAGCAATTCATTATCTCCATTCGACATTTCCTGAAATATTCTCTTTGTCTCTCAAAACTTCTTGTCCAACGTTTCATGACGTACTGAAATATATTGTTGCCAACCATATTACGATAAATGGAATATCCAGACATCACAGTTTCACAAGTAGCATCGTACTGGCCAGGTTGTAGCAGCGACGTGCACTACAGTTTACATGACGCACGATTAGTTGTAGCAGCGACGGCATCGTACTGGCCAGGTTTACCTAGACTCCCAGTTTCACGATGACATCGTACTGGCCAGGTTGTAGCAGCGACGTAGCATCGTACTGGCCAGGTTGTAGCAGCGACGTAGCATCGTACTGGCCAGGTTGTAGAGCGACCTCCAAAATTCTTTTACCCCGAATTTTTTATATTAGTGCCTTTATAAATGTCGTGTTTTGCAATCACAAAGAGGAATAACGAAACAAATAATATTTATCACATTTTTCATGGAGATGGATAATTAAGAATCGGTCAGTAATTTACACACAATACAACGTTCTCACATACGATTATTCTGTTACATAAGTGAATATATATCCTTATTATTATAGATACATACTGTGACATAAGTAGGACTAAAATTTTCATAGAATAACGATATATGTGTCTTGGTGTAGGTTCATGACTGTCTTGGTGTAGGTTCATGACTGTGTAGGTTCATGACTGTCTTGGAGAGTGAAATTACAGGACACAAACTTCTTTGTGTTTCCTCTTGTAATTCCTCCACCAGCAAATTCTCGACCGTAGTTAAAGAAGACAATTGCCATCCAGCAAGGTCGCCTGGGACCTCCGGTAAGTGCGGAAGGACAGACACATCCAGTAGACAGACGCAGGAATTAAAGAACACAAGATCCTGGGAAGGGATTGATGTATGAAGCTAGAGGTGAGGATACTGAGAGGGGCGAGCACACACACACACACACACACAAACGCGGGGCCAGGAGCTGTGAATTGACTCCTGCAACTACAACTAGGTGAGTACAGACACACTAGAGAAAGGCACATATGCAGGCAAATGTAAGATGGTACACAGTGTCCCAAAGTTTAACAAAGTGTCAGGGTAGGTGGTATACAATTTGAATTTCTGTCTACAAAATCCTGTATTTAAAATATGTAAAGTTATTATAGGAGAAATTGTTAAATAAAGAAATGGAGAGATAACATTTACCAAGACTATCAGAAAACCTTTACTAGTGTTATCAGAGATACAAAGATCACTGGGTTATATGCAGTAATACCTGAGATATAAATGTTACGATTATATATAATAACACCAGAGATGCAAAGATCACAATATTATACTTTGTAAAATTAGAAAAGCAAATATCACTCTTTTATTTATAGAAATTTCAAGGATACAAAGATGACTCCGTTATGTGTAGAAATTTTTGAGATATAAATGTTACATAATATTACATGTTTACACCGGTGATACGAAGATCACAGTGTTGTACACAATAACACTAGCAATACAAAGATCACAGTGTTGTACACAATAACACTAGCAATACAAAGATCACAGTGTTATACACAATAACACTAGCAATACAAAGATCACAGTGTTATACACAATAACACTAGCAATACAAAGATCACAGTGTTATACACAATAACACTAGCAATACAAAGATCACAGTGTTATACACAATAACACTAGCAATACAAAGATCATAGTGTTTACACAATAACACTAGCAATACAAAGATCACAGTGTTATACACAATAACACTAGCAATACAAAGATCACAGTATTATACACAATAACACTAGCAATACAAAGATCACAGTGTTATACACAATAACACTAGCAATACAAAGATCACAGTGTTTACACAATAACACTAGCAATACAAAGATCACAGTGTTATACACAATAACACTAGCAATACAAAGATCACAGTGTTTACACAATAACACTAGCAATACAAAGATCACAGTGTTATACACAATAACACTAGCAATACAAAGATCACAGTGTTATACACAATAACACTAGCAATACAAAGATCACAGTGTTGTAACAAACAGCAATACAAAGATCACATGTTTACAAAATAACACTAGCAATACAAAGATCACAGTGTTATACACAATAACACTAGCAATACAAAGATCACAGTGTTGTACACAATAACACTAGCAATACAAAGATCACAGTGTTGTACACAATAACACTAGCAATACAAAGATCACAGTGTTATACACAATAACACTAGCAATACAAAGATCACAGTGTTATACACAATAACACTAGCAATACAAAGATCACAGTGTTATACACAATAACACTAGCAATACAAAGATCACAGTGTTTACACAATAACACTAGCAATACAAGATCAAGTCAAACACTAGCAATACAAAGATCACAGTGTTGAATACACATAACACTAGCAATACAAAGATCACAGTGTTATACACAATAACACTAGCAATACAAAGATCACAGTGTTTACACAATAACACTAGCAATACAAAGATCACAGTGTTATACACAATAACACTAGCAATACAAAGATCACAGTGTTATACACATAACACTAGCAATACAAGATCACAGTGTTATACACAATAACACTAGCAATACAAAGATCACAGTGTTTACACAAAATAGCAATACAAGATCACAGGTTACAATAATACAATACAAAGATCACAGTGTTATACACAATAACACTAGCAATACAAAGATCACAGTGTTATACACAATAACACTAGCAATACAAAGATCACAGTGTTTACACAATAACACTAGCAATACAAAGATCACAGTGTTATACACAATAACACTAGCAATACAAAGATCACAGTGTTATACACAATAACACTAGCAATACAAAGATCACAGTGTTATACACAATAACACTAGCAATACAAAGATCACAGTGTTATACACAATAACACTAGCAATACAAAGATCACAGTGTTATACACAATAACACTAGCAATACAAAGATCACAGTGTTATACACAATAACACTAGCAATACAAAGATCACAGTGTTATACACAATAACACTAGCAATACAAAGATCACAGTGTTATATACAATAACACTAGCAATACAAAGATCACAGTGTTATACACAATAACACTAGCAATACAAAGATCACAGTGTTATACACAATAACACTAGCAATACAAAGATCACAGATCAAAATTGATAAGGAAGTTATACATAGAAACATAAAGAGATCACACTTTTACATGAGTGAAAATACAGAAAAACTCAAATAAGAACATAAAAATCTATGACATTTAAATAGACGACTAAAATAAACAATAATTGGCTTCACCATGGTGGTCTAGGTAGAGGAGTTCTTCTCTTCTGGCTGGACTATGTTTCCAGCCTACCCGGGCGGGTGTATTTACTGGGCGCAGATTTCTGTGTGTCCTCCCCAGTAATTACATCTGCTCGTATATATTGATATTTAAACACTTGTGTTGTAATATCATAGGTAGGCTGGACTCCATGGTGTTGCTGCATTTGAAGAGTTAAGTTCCTCTCTGAGGAAATGCTGTGTTTGGGGTTCACACCTCTCAACGTCCCCCTCAAATGATATAGTTTAATTCCGTTTTTGCCTTTTATTATAAGATAATATTTTGCTAAATGAGTGTAAACACTGACTGATATAACCATTGTAACATGATAAGTTTGTTCTGCAAAGTGACTCTTAAACTATACTCTGCAATGTCTTGCAGAGTTTTAAGTAATAATTATACTCATAACGAGAGATGATAATATTACTGATGTGTTGTAGTTTATTAATATTGTTAAACATTACTCAAGTATTCAACATTCACTTTTCTGAATCACTTAAGAACACTTAATTAACTACAAATCTATTTAGAAATAATTGATCTACTTCAAAAAATTTCTCTCAAAGTTTGTTAAAGTCTGTTATTTATGCATAGTTATTTGTCATCACTTACAAGTACGAGGGAACATTCAGTCTGGTGAATGTCATCACTTACAAGTACGAGGGAACATTCAGTCTGGTGAATGTCATCACTTACAAGTACGAGGGAACATTCAGTCTGGTGAATGTCATCAAGTAAAAGACTCACAAACGACTCACAGTCGTGGTAGTTGTGGTTGGTGAATGGTAGTATGGTGGTGGTAAGTAGTAGGGATGTTGGTGTAGTAATAGTTAGTAGTAGAGAACTCTTGGTTACTATATAATGGCGGAGTTTATTGTTTTAAGGGAACTCTCGTAACACTTAAGTAATGGGGAAGCTGCCTTTATTCTGTTTAATAATATCTAAAATAGTGATTACTGATAACTCAAGTCATTTTGGTCTGTAATCATTATTTCAGACAATATTAAAGATAATAAAGACAACTTCGTTATCTCTGAAATATTACAACAAGTTCTTCTTATGATTTACATTCATACATTTTATGTTATAATACTTAACTACATAAATCTTTTGTGTTTAAGACAAAGAAGAATTTCTTATTAAGTCATCTTAATATGTGAAGAAGTGACTAACTTGAGAGACTTATCGTTAAGACAAAGAAGATATTCTTATAAATCATTTAGATTAATTAAAATTAATTATTAAATAATTCTCTGTTTTCACATATACACTTTTCTCACGTATTCAATAATGACATAAAAACATTCACCATCACAAATACAAAACAAAAACTCTCCAGAAGGAAATAAAAACTGTCAACTTGGATGATTTGATCTCTTGACAAAAATAATTTTGGTGGTGGCTGCCACAACCTGGCCAGTACCACTGTGTGTTACTGTCTCCCATACTGTTGTTATGTACTGTGATGTATGAATGTTAACATTTATTACACACTGAATGTTGTGGTGCATTATGTTGCAGAGATATATGGCACAAAGTCAGTAAGTAAAGAAAAAGACACAATTGTAGAAGGAACTATTGAATGAAGAAGTTTGATTCACAGGTGAAAGTTCCTCTCTGCTGTTATGTGTTTTTCACCACCATCGTTGTGTTGTGGTGTGTATAAAGTGTTTCTGCTACACCACAGTTAATAACACTGTATGTAACCTGTTCACAACCAGTTAAGACAATTTTAATCTCTAAAATTGAGATTAAAGAAAATTCAACATTAATATTAATAATTATATTAATAATAATATAAAAAAATAATAATAATAATAATAATAATAATAATAATAATAATAATAATAATAATAATAATAATAATAATAATATAATATTAATATCAATTAATAATATAATATTATTAATAATATATCTTATTATTATTATTATTATTATTATTATTATTATTATTATTAATTATTATATATTATTAATCTGTTATAAAAACATATCTTGAAAAATTACTTATTTTTATTACCAATTTATTAAATGTTCGTAGAGTTTAGCATTCTCATTATAAGAATTATTGTTTATTGTAGTTGATATATTCACAACCTCCTGTAATTCATGCCACTCACCACCTCCTGGAGGTCATGCCACTCACAACCTCCTGGAGGTCGTGTTATTCACAACATCATGGAGGTCATGCCACTCACAACATCCCAGATGTCATGACACTCACAACATCTTAAAGGTCATGTCACTCACAACATCCCAGATGTCATGACACTCACAACATCCTGGAGGTCATGACGCTCACAACATCTTGGAGGTCATGACTGCTACAACATCTTGGAGGTCATGCCACTCACAACATCCTGGA
>WNWK01052754.1:0-12086 GCA_009830355.1 Cherax destructor
ATATTTTTATAATTTAATATTTAAAAATTTAAAAATTAAAATTTTAAAAATTTCATAAAATAATTTTAATTTATTTAAAATTTTTAATTTTTAAAATATTTTTAAAAATCATAAATCTAAAATCAAATTGCAATAAAATAAATTTCAATTTCAGAAATTTTTAATGTTAATTAATTTATTAAAATATATTTTTAAAAATTTAATTTAACTAAAAATAAAAATTAATTTAAAATTAAATTTTTTGAATTTATAAATTTTAAGATTTTTAAAATTTTGATTAAAATACTAAAATTAAAAAAATCATAAAATTTTTTATTTCATATTTAATTGATAAATTTTTAAAAAAAATTTTTTAGTAAAAATATTTTGTCAAAAAATAAATTAAACTATTAATAAATCATTTAGAATTTTTTAATTTATGTAGTTTTTGAAAAAAATGAATTTTAAAAATTATTTTTAAATGAAATTTAAAATAGATTAATAATTTCAAAGCTTAATTATTATTTTTGAATTTGAAATTAAACATTTTTTAGTTTTTAAAGATTTTTTAATAAAATAATTAAATTCTAAAAATAAAATTTTTTTCCATATTTCAATTGATAGAATTTTAAATTTGAAAATATTTTAGTAAAAAGTTTTAAACTAAATAAAAGTCAAATTCCATAAATTTCAATTTTTAATTGATTTTATATTTTTGAAAATAATATGAAAATTTAAAAATGTTTTAGATTTATGTTTTTTAAGATTTAAATAATTATAAATATTAAAATAAAAATATTTTATTATTTTTACATAAAATTTTGATTTTTAAAATTTTTTAAAAATATATTTATAAATTCTAAAAAACATAAATTGTTATTCAAAATTCAAACAGATTATAAAATTAAAATTAATTTTTGCTAAATTATTTCATGAAAATCTACATTGAAAATAATTTAATAAAATTGATTTAATTGATTAATATAAATATTAAATCTATAATTTTTTTTAATGATTTAAAATTTAAAAATATATATTAAATCTATAAATTTATGATTTTTGCTACTTTTAATTTTTAACTATTTGTAATTACTATAGTAAGTCAAAAAATCAAAATTATTCATAATATTGATTATTTAATGTTTAATTTTAAAATTTAAAAAATAAGTTAAGTATATGCATAATATTAAATTTTTTTTTATTCATTTGATTAAATTTAAATTTTTAGATTTAATGGGATTTAAAAAAATATAAATTTCAATTTAATATTTTATTGATTGACATTTAATTTAGATTTTTGAAATTTTAGAAAAACCTAAGCTCTAAGAAAATAAAAAATTTTGCACTTTTCATAAATTTCAATTAGAAATTTATTTAAAAGTAAATTGGATTTAGTAAATGGTTAAAATAAACTTAAATAAATATCAATAAAATGATTTTACACATTTTCAGTTTTAATTTCATTTTTTCGAAAATAATAAATATTCTAAAAAATATTGATTTTTATTTAAATTTAATATGAAATTTAAAATTAAATGCTATAATATTTTAGCATTTTGAGATAAGATTTCAAGTTTTTAACTATTTTGATAATTATGTATTCCTAAGAAAATCATAATTTTTACTTTTCTAAATTTAATTAAAAATATTAAAATTAAAATTAAATTGCTAAAAATGATTTTCAAGCACTCAAACGTTAAACTAAATTCTAAAATATTTTAGAATTTCTACTATTAATGTTTAAAGAAATTAAAATTCTTAATTTCCATAAATTTGATTTAAATTTTTTAAAAGTGTAAAAATATTATAAAATAGTTTCAAAAAGCATAAACGTTTTAAATTTTGCGATTAAAAGCATTTTAAATTTTCTGAACTTTTTTTATGTATTGAAATAAAAAAATTATAAAATTTTTTATTTTCATAAATTTAATTCAGTAAAATTTAATTTAAAAGTTAAAATTGATTTTAGCTAAATTTTTGCGTAAAGCATTTCGATTTTCGAAATATATAAAATAGATTTTAGCAATTTCTAGATTTTAATGTTTCATTATTTTCAAATAAATTTCTCAAAAAATTATTTTTAAAATTTAAATGGGATTTTAGTAAAATATTTAAAAAAGATAAACTGTTAAGCATTTAGATAAAGCATTTTCAATTTTCTGACTTTATGTTTCATGTATTAAAAATGAAATTTCTAAAAAATTAATTTTGTTTTTGCATATTTAATAGTAAAATATATAAATTAAAATAAGTATTTATATTTTTGCGAACTAACATTTCTAATTTCTGAAAATATTTATGAAATATACCATTTCGAGCTTTAAGTATTAATTTGATTATAAATTTCTAAAAATATTGATTTATAAAATTTAAAATTTTAAAATACTAAAAATATTTTCAAAAATGCTATAAACTATTTTATGAATTTTGACGATAAGATTCGATTTTGAAAACTATTTTTTGAGTTAAATTCATAGTAATTCCAAAAGAAAATATAAATTTGTTCTTTTCATAATTTTTAATGGGATTTTAAAAATATGTAAATAATTAATATATTAAAAATGCTATAAAACGATTTTATTGCATTTTTGACGATTAAGGCATTTTCAAGATTTTCTGAAAAACTATTTTTAGATAAAATATACCTTGAGTAAGTCTAAAAGAAAATCATAAAATTTTGCTTACTTTTCCCATAAATTTCAATTGCAGTAGAAATTCTATTTAAAAGTGTGAAAATGTAGGTATTTTAGCTAAAAATGAGTTTTGCCAGAAAAGCATCAAACCGCTCTAAAACGTCGAAATATGCAATAAAATCGATTTTAGCACATTTTCTGAGCTTTTAATGTTTCATGTATTTTCGAAAATAATATGAAATATTCTATAAAAATATTGATTTTTATAGATTTTTAATGGGATTTTTAAAATATGTAAATAATTATAATATTAAAAATGCTATAAAACTTATTTTATGCATTTTTTGACGATTAAGGCATTTTCAAGATTTTCTGAAAACTATTTTTAGATAAATATACCTATAGTAAGCTTCTAAAGAAAATCATAAAATTTTGCTTACTTTTCCCATAAATTTCAATTGCAGTAGAAATTCTATTTAAAAGTGTGAAAATAAGTATTTTAGCTAAAAATGAGTTTGCCAGAAAAGCACTCAAACCGCTCTAAAACGTCGAAATATGCAATAAAATACGATTTTAGCACATTTTTCTGAGCTTTTTAATGTTTCATGTATTTTTCGAAAATAATAGAAATATTCTATAAAAATATTGATTTTTATAGATTTTAATGGATTTTTAAAAATATGTAAATAATTAATAATATTAAAATGCTATAAACTTATTTTATTGCATTTTTGACGATTCAAGGATTTTCAGATTTTCTGAAAACTATTTTTAGATAAAATATACCTATAGTAAGCTTCCTAAAAGAAAATCATAAAATTTTGCTTACTTTTCCCATAAATTTCAATTGCAGTAGAAATTCTATTTAAAAGTGTGAAAATCTAAGTATTTTAGCTGAAAATGAGTTTTGCCAGAAAAGCACTCAAACCGCTCTAAAACGTCGAAATATGCAATAAAATACGATTTTAGACATTTTTCTGAGCTTTTTAATGTTTCATGTATTTTTCGAAAATAATATGAAATATTCTATAAAAATATTGATTTTTATAGATTTTTAATGGATTTTTTAAAATATGTAAATAATTAATAATATTCAAAAATGCTATAAAACTTGTTTTATTGCATTTTTGACGATTTAAGGCATTTTCAAGATTTTCTGAAAACTTTTTTTAGATAAAATATACCTTGAGTAAGCTTCCAAAGAAAATCATAAAATTTTGCTTACTTTTCCCATAAATTTCAATTGCAGTAGAAATTCTATTTAAAAGTGTGAAAATCTAAGTATTTTAGCTAAAATGAGTTTTGCCAGAAAAGCACTCAAACCGTTAAAACGTCGAAATATGCAATAAAATACGATTTTAGCACATTTTTCTGAGCTTTTAATGTTTCATGTATTTTTCGAAAATAATATGAAATATTCTATAAAATATTGATTTTTATAGATTTTTAATGGATTTTTAAAATATGTAAATAATTAATAATATTCAAAATGCTATAAAACTTGATTTTATTGCATTTTTGACGATTTAAGGCATTTTCAAGATTTTCTGAAAACTATTTTTTTAGATAAAATATACCTATGAGTAAGCTTCCTAAAAGAAAATCATAAAATTTTGCTTACTTTTCCCATAAATTTCAATTGCAGTAGAAATTCTATTTAAAAGTGTGAAAATTAAGTATTTAGCTAAAATGAGTTTTGCAGAAAACACTCAAACGCTCTAAAACGTCGAAATATGCAATAAAATACGATTTTAGCACATTTTTCTGAGCTTTTTAATGTTTCATGTATTTTCGAAAATAATTGAAATATTCTATAAAAATATTGATTTTTATAGATTTTTAATGGGATTTTTAAAAATATGTAAATAATCAATATATAAAAAATGCTATAAAACGTATTTTATTGCATTTTTTGACGATTCAAGGATTTTCAAGATTTTCTGAAAACTATTTTTTTAGATAAAATATACCTATGAGTAAGCTTCCATAAAGAAAATCATAAAATTTGCTTACTTTTCCCATAAATTTCAATTGCAGTAGAAATTTATTTAAAAGTGTGAAAATCTAAGTATTTTAGCTAAAAATGAGTTTTGTCAGAAAAGCATCAAACCGCTCTAAAACGTCGAAATATGCCATAAAATGCGATTTTAGCACATTTTTCTGAGCTTTTAATGTTTCATGTATTTTTCGAAAATAATATGAAATATTCTATAAAAATATTGATTTTATAGATTTTTAATGGGATTTTTAAAAATATGTAAATAATTAATATTTCAAAATGCTATAAAACTTGATTTTATTGCATTTTTTGACGATTTAAGGCATTTTCAAGGATTTTCTGAAAACTATTTTTTAGATAAAATATACCTATGAGTAAGTTCCTAAAAGAAAATCATAAAATTTGCTTACTTTTCCCATAAATTTCAATTGCATAGAAATTCTATTTAAAAGTGTGAAAATGTAAGTATTTTAGCTGAAAAATGAGTTTTGCAGAAAAGCACTCAAACGCTCTAAAACGTCGAAATATGCAATAAAATACGATTTTAGCACATTTTTCTGAGCTTTTAATGTTTCATGTATTTTTCGAAAATAATATGAAATATTCTATAAAAATATTGATTTTTATAGATTTTTAATGGGATTTTTAAAAATATGTAAATAATTAATAAATATTCAAAATGCTATAAAACTTGATTTTATTGCATTTTTTGACGATTAAGGCATTTTCAAGGATTTTCTGAAAACTATTTTTTAGATAAAATATACCTATGAGTAAGCTTCCTAAAAGAAAATCATAAAATTTTGCTTACTTTTCCCATAAATTTCAATTGCAGTAGAAATTTATTTAAAAGTGTGAAAATTAAGTATTTAGCTAAAATGAGTTTTCAGAAAAGCACTCAAACGCTCTAAAACGTCGAAATATGCAATAAAATCGATTTTAGCACATTTTTCTGAGCTTTTAATGTTTCATGTATTTTTCGAAAATAATATGAAATATTCTATAAAATATTGATTTTTATAGATTTTAATGGGATTTTTAAAAATATGTAAATAATTATAATATTAAAAATGCTATAAAACTTGATTTTATTGCATTTTTTGACGATTAAGGCATTTTCAAGGATTTTCTGAAAACTATTTTTAGATAAAATATACTTGAGTAAGCTTCCTAAAAGAAAATCATAAAATTTTGCTTACTTTTCCCATAAATTTCAATTGCAGTAGAAATTCTATTTAAAAGTGTGAAAATGTAAGTATTTTAGCTAAAAATGAGTTTTGTCAGAAAAGCATCAAACCGCTCTTAAAACGTGAAATATGCCATAAAATGCGATTTTAGCACTTTTTTCTGAGCTTTTTAATGTTTCATGTTTTTTTCGAAAATAATATGAAATATTCTATAAAATATTATTTATAGATTTTTAATGGGATTTTTAAAAATATGTAAATAATTATAAATATTAAAAATGTTATAAAACTTGATTTTATTGCATTTTTGACGATTTAAGGTATTTTCAAGATTTTCTGAAAACTATTTTTTAGATAAATATACCTTGAGTAAGCTTCCTAAAAAAATCATAAAATTTTGCTTACTTTTCCCATAAATTTCAATTGCATAGAAATTCTATTTAAAAGTGTGAAAATCTAAGTATTTTAGCTAAAAATGAGTTTTGCAGAAAAGCATCAAACGCTCTAAAACGTCGAAATATGCAATAAAATACGATTTTAGCACATTTTCTGAGCTTTTAATGTTTCATGTATTTTTCGAAAATAATATGAAATATTCTATAAAAAATTGATTTTTATAGATTTTTAATGGATTTTTAAAAATATGTAAATAATTAATAAATATTAAAAAATGTATAAAACTTGATTTTATTGCATTTTTGACGATTTAAGGCATTTTCAAGATTTTCTGAAAAACTATTTTTTAGATAAAATATACCTATGAGTAAGCTTCCTAAAGAAAATATAAAATTTTGCTTACTTTTCCCATAAATTTCAATTGCAGTAGAAATTCATTTAAAAGTGTGAAAATCTAGTATTTTAGCTAAAAATGACTTACTTTTCCCATAAATTTCAATTGCAGAAATTTATTTAAAAGTGTGAAAATTAAGATTTAGCTAAAATGAGTTTTTGTAAAAGCATAAACAGTTAAAACGTCGAAATATGCCATAAAATCGATTTAGCACATTTTTCTGAGCTTTTAATGTTTCATGTATTTTCGAAAATATATGAAATATTCTTATAAAATATTGATTTTTATAGATTTTAATGGGATTTTTAAAAATATGTAAATAATTAATAAATATTAAAATTATAAAACTTGATTTTTGCATTTTTGACGATTTAAGATTTTCAAGATTTTGAAAACTATTTTTTAGATAAAATATACATAAGAAGTTTAAAGAATATATTTTGCTTATTTCCCATAAATTTCAATCAGTAGAAATTTATTTAAAAGTGAAAATTAAGTATTTTAGCTAAAATGAGTTTTCAGAAAAGACTCAAACCTCTAAAACGTCGAAATATGCAATAAAATACGATTTTAGACATTTTTCTGAGATTTTTAATGTTTCAGTATTTTTGAAATATATGAAAATTCTATAAAATATTGATTTTTATAGATTTTTAATGGATTTTCAAAAATATGTAAATAATTAATAATATTCAAAAATGTATAAACGTATTTTATGATTTTTGACGATTCAAGCATTCACAGATTTTCTGAAAACTATTTTTAGATAAAATATACCTATAGTAAGCTTCTAAGAAAATCATAAAATTTTGTATTTTTCCCATAAATTTAATTTATAAAATTATTTATAAGTGTGAAAATCTAGTATTTTAGTAAAAAATGAGTTTGCAGAAAAGCATCAAACGTTTAAATGTCTGAATATCATAAAATGCGATTTTAGCACATTTTCTGAGCTTTTTAATGTTTCATGTATTTTCAAAATAATATGAAATATTCTATAAAATATTGATTTTTAAGATTTTTAATGGGATTTTTAAAATATGTAAATAATAATAAATATTAAAAATGCTATAAACTTGATTTTATTGCATTTTTGACATTTAAGCATTTTCAAGATTTTCTGAAAACTTTTTTTGATAAAATATACCTGAGTAAGCTTCCTAAAAGAAAATATAAATTTTGTTACTTTTCCCATAAATTTCAATTAGTAGAAATTCTATTTAAAAGGTGAAAATTAAGTATTTTAGCTAAAAATGAGTTTTGTCAGAAAAGCATCAAACTTTAAAACGTCGAAATATGCAATAAAATGATTTTAGCACATTTTTCTGAGCTTTTTAATGTTTCATGTATTTTTCGAAAATAATATGAAATATTCTATAAAATATTGATTTTATAGATTTTAATGGATTTTAAAAATAGTAAATAATTATAATATTCAAAATGCTATAAAACGATTTTATTGATTTTTGACGATTTAAGGATTTCAGATTTTCTGAAAACTATTTTTATAAAATATACCTATGAGTAATTAAAAGAAAATATAAAATTTTGTTACTTTTCCCATAAATTTCAATTAGAAATTTATTTAAAAGTGTGAAAATTAAGTATTTTAGCTAAAATGAGTTTGCAGAAAAGCATCAAACGCTCTAAAACGTCGAAATGCAATAAAATCGATTTTACAATTTCTGAGTTTTAATGTTTCATGTATTTTCGAAATAATATGAAATATTCTATAAAATATTATTTTATAGATTTTAATGGATTTTTAAAATATGTAAATAATAAATATTCAAAATGCTATAAAACTTATTTTATTGCATTTTTGACGATTTAAGCATTTTCAAGATTTTCTGAAAACTATTTTTAGATAAATATACCTATATAAGTTCAAAGAAAATATAAAATTTTGCTTACTTTTCCCATAAATTTCAATTGCAGAGAAATTCATTTAAAAGTGTGAAATCTAAGTATTTTAGCTAAAAATGAGTTTCAGAAAAGCACTCAAACCGCTCTAAAACGTCGAAATATGATAAAATCGATTTTAGCACATTTTCTGAGTTTTAATGTTTCAGTATTTTTCGAAATAATATGAATATTCTATAAAAATATTGATTTTATAGATTTTTAATGGATTTTAAAATATGTAAATAATTATAAATATTAAAAATTATAAACTTGATTTTATTGCATTTTTGACGATTAAGCATTTTAAGATTTTCTGAAAACTATTTTTTAGATAAATATACCTATGAGTAAGCTTCCTAAAGAAAATCATAAAATTTGCTTACTTTTCCCATAAATTTCAATTGCAGTAGAAATTCATTTAAAATGTGAAAATCTAAGTATTTAGCTAAAATGAGTTTTCAGAAAAGCATCAAACGCTTAAAACGTCGAAATATGCAATAAAATGATTTTAGCACATTTTCTGAGCTTTTAATGTTTCATGTATTTTCGAAATATATGAAATATTCTATAAAATATTGATTTTTATAGATTTTTAATGGATTTTTAAAATATGTAAAATTAATAAATATTAAAATGTATAAAACTGATTTTATTGCATTTTGACGATTTAAGGCATTTAGGATTTTGAAAAACTATTTTTAGATAAATATACATATAAGTTCCTAAAGAAAATCATAAAATTTTGCTTATTTTCCATAAATTTCAATTGCAGAAATTTATTTAAAAGTGAAAATCTAATATTTTAGCTAAAATGAGTTTTCAGAAAAGCATCAAACCTAAAACGTGAAATGCAAATGATTTAGACATTTTTCTGAGTTTAATGTTTATTATTTTCGAAATATTGAAATATTCTATAAAATATTATTTATGATTTTAATGGGTTTTTAAAAATATGAAATAATTATATTAAAATGTATAAAACGATTTTATTGCATTTTGACGATTAAGATTTTCAGATTTTCTGAAAACTATTTTAGATAAAATATACCTAGTAAGCTCAAAGAAAATCATAAATTTTTTACTTTTCCCATAAATTTCAATTGCAGAGAATTCTATTTAAAGTGGAAAATAAGTATTTTAGCTAAAAATGAGTTTTAGAAAAGATCAAACGTTAAAACGTCGAAATATGCAATAAAATACGATTTAGACATTTTTCTGAGCTTTTAATGTTTCATGTATTTTTCAAAATATGAATATTCTATAAAATATTGATTTTATAGATTTTAATGATTTTTAAAAATATGTAAATAATTAATAATTCAAAATGCTATAAAACTTGATTTTATTGCATTTTGACGATTAAGGATTTAAGGATTTTTGAAAACATTTTAGATATACCAAGACCTAAAAGAAAATCATAAATTGTTATTTCCATAAATTTCTCAGAAATCTTTAAAGTGAATAATTTTAGCTAAATAGTTTCAGAAAAGACAAACCTTAAAGTCAAATATGCATAAAGATTTGCATTTCTGTTTTATGTTTATGTTTTTCGAAAATATGAAATATCTATAAAATATTGATTTTAGATTTTAATGATTTTTAAAAAGTAAATAATTAAATATTAAAATGTATAAAATGATTTATTATTTTTGACGATTAAATTTAGATTTTGAAACATTTTTTAGAAAATATACTAAGTTCCTAAAAGAACTAATTTTCTTTCAATTCAATAGAAATAAAAGGAATAATTTTGAATAGAAAGATAATCTAACGTCGAAATGAATAAACATTTAGCAATTTTTCTGAGCTTTTTAATGTTTCATGTATTTTCGAAAATAATATGAAATATTCTATAAAAATATTGATTTTTATAGATTTTAATGGATTTTAAAAATATGTAAATAATTAATAAATATTCAAAAATGCTATAAACTTGATTTTATTGCATTTTTGACGATTTAAGGCATTTTCAGATTTTCTGAAAACTATTTTTTAGATAAAATATACCTGAGTAAGTTCTAAAAGAAAATCATAAAATTTTGCTTACTTTTCCCATAAATTTCAATTGCAGTAGAAATTCTATTTAAAAGTGTGAAAATCTAAGTATTTTAGCTAAAAATGAGTTTTGCAGAAAAGCATCAAACCGCTCTTAAAACGTCGAAATATGCCATAAAATGCGATTTTAGCACATTTTTCTGAGCTTTTAATGTTTCATGTATTTTTCGAAAATATATGAAATATTCTATAAAAATATTGATTTTTATAGATTTTTAATGGATTTTTAAAAATATGTAAATAATTAATAATATTCAAAAATGCTATAAAACTTGATTTTATTGCATTTTGACGATTTAGGGCATTTTCAAGGATTTTCTGAAAAACTATTTTTTAGATAAAATATACCTATGAAGTAAGCTTCCTAAAAGAAAATCATAAAATTTTGCTTACTTTTCCCATAAATTTCAATTGCAGTAGAAATTCTATTTAAAAGTGTGAAAATGTAAGTATTTTAGCTGAAAAATGAGTTTTGTCAGAAAAGCATCAAACCGCTCTAAAACGTCGAAATATGCAATAAAATACGATTTTAGCACATTTTTCTGAGCTTTTTAATGTTTCATGTATTTTTCGAAAATAATATGAAATATTCTATAAAAATATTGATTTTTATAGATTTTTAATGGGATTTTTTAAAAATATGTAAATAATTAATAAATATTAAAAATGTATAAAACGTTATTTTATTGCATTTTTGACGATTAAGGCATTTTCAAGGATTTTCTGAAAATATTTTTAGTAAATTATTAGTAAGTCAAAAGAAAATCATAAAATTTTGCTTACTTTTCCCATAAATTTCAATTGCAGTAGAAATTCTATTTAAAAGTGTGAAAATGTAAGAATTTTAGCTAAAAATGAGTTTTGCCAGAAAAGCACTCAAACCGCTCTAAAACGTCGAAATATGCAATAAAATACGATTTTAGCACATTTTTCTGAGCTTTTTAATGTTTCATGTATTTTTCGAAAATAATATGAAATATTCTATAAAAATATTGATTTTTATAGATTTTAATGGATTTTTAAAAATATGTAAATAATTAATAAATATTAAAATGCTATAAAACGTTATTTTATGGCATTTTTGACGATTCAAGGCATTTCAAGGGTTTTCTGAAAAACTATTTTTTAGATAAAATATACCTATAGTAAGCTCCTAAAAAAAAATCATAAAATTTTGCTTACTTTTCCCATAAATTTCAATTGCAGTAGAAATTCTATTTAAAAGTGTGAAAATCTAAGTATTTAGCTGAAAAATGAGTTTTGCCAGAAAAGCACTCAAACCGCTCTAAAACGTCGAAATATGCAATAAAATACATTTTAGCACATTTTCTGAGCTTTTAATGTTTCAAGTATTTTTTGAAAAAAATATGAAATATTCTATAAAATATTGATTTTATAGATTTTAATTGGGTTTTTTAAAAATATGTAAATAATAAAAAATATTAAAAAATTTATAAAACTTGATTTTATTGCATTTTTGACGATTTAAAAAATTTTAAGGGTTTTCTGAAAAACTATTTTTTAGATAAAATATACCT
>WNWK01052755.1:0-12086 GCA_009830355.1 Cherax destructor
TATATCATTCATGTACAAATATCGAAAAATGCAAAAAACACGGGAAAAAGGGCATTCCACATTCTTGTTTTTTCCTGGTCCCCCCCCCCGGGACGACCCACTGGGAAATCCCACCTACCTGGGGGGCTACCTGGACAGTTCCTTCGTCTGCTGCACCCCCTTATCCCCAAAAAAAACACCAGTCTTCCCCCCTGTGCTTCAGAGTCTTCAAGACTACGGTGCTCCTCACCAACTCCAGGACTCATTACCTCATCTTCTGGTTATAGTTCTACTTCTTTACATCATTTTTTGTATTGATAAAGCCACTGGGTGGCGAAGCGTCTATTATTAAAAGATCCCAGATGGTACACGTGTCTATTTTGGTGTACAGTGAAGGGTTTTGGTGTATACTTTTGGGGGGGGTCGTGGTGTACACTGGGGAACAGGCGCTAAAAGTACAGTGGGAGACGGGAGTTGGGACACTTGGGGGTTTGCAGGTACACTGAGGAAAAAGGTGGGGGGGTTGTACACTGTGGAAGGGGAGGGCGTCGTAAAAGGGGCACTGGAGGGGGAAGGCAAAAAGGCATACTGGACACTGGGGGAAAAAGGGGGGGGTTTTAATTAATGTAAAACTGAGGGGGGTAGGAAAGGATAGGAGGGGGTCCCCCGGTTTTGGGAGAGGGAGTCACGGATACACCGGGGGGGGGGGAATACACCGAGCTGGGGTTGTGGTATACAATGGCCTGGGGTTGTGATGCACTAGGGGTTGGGGTTTGGGGGTACATTGGGTTGGGGTGTGGGTACACTGGGCAGGGGGGGTGTACATTGGGGGAAGGGGGTGGTGACAATGAGCTGGGGGGTTTGATGTACACTGAGCTGTGGTTTGTGATGTACACCGAGCCGGAGTCGTGGTGTACACTGAGCAGGGTCGTGGGTACAACGGGCAGGGGTAATGTACACTGGAAACGGGTGGTGGTGGGACACTTTTTCCCGGGGTCGTGGTGTACACTGTACATTGGTGTGGGTACATGTACTAGGGGGGTGGGGGGACACTGTACAGAGGTCGTGGGGGTACAGGGGGATAAAAATTTTGGGGGACATTGTACAGGGGGGGTGTCCCCCGGGGGTTGTTTGTTACAATGTACATTTGGGGTTTTTTTACACTGTACAGAAAATTGGTGTACATATCAGGGGGGCGGTATACACTGTGGGGTGGTGTTTACTGTACAAAATTTTCATACCACAGGGGGGTGGTGGTGACCTTTACAGGGGTGGGATATACATGGCCGGGGTATGGTGTAAATTGAACAGGGGTTGTGGGTGTAACTGGGCGGGTCGTGGGTCTTGGGCAGGGGTTGTGAAGACACCAAGCTTGGTTGTGATACAGGGAAAGGGTGGGGTTGTGATGTACACTGGGGCCGGGGTTGTGGTGTACACGGGAGGGGTCGGGTGTACCTGGACAGTTGTCGTTTTGCAGGTAAAAGGGGTCTGGTGTATACTGAAAAGATCGTGGTGTACACCGTACAGGGGTCGTTTCCCACACGGGGTCGTGGTGACCACAAAGGTCGGGTGAACATTGGGCAGAAGAGGGCACACTGTTAAGGGGGGGGTGGTGGAAACTGTACACGGGTGTTGGTTCACTGTACAGGGGTGTTGGGGCTACACTATAAAGGGGTGATGTCATGAAGGGGTGGTGTACACTGCAAAAGGGGGGGTGGTGTACAATGTTCAGGGTGGTGGTGTACACTGTACAGGGTTGGTTACAATTTACAAGGGTGATGGTGTACACTGTGCCGGGGTAGTTACATATCAGGGTGGTGGAGTACACTGCCCGGGGGTGTACACTGCCCGGGTTGTTGGCTACACGTGGGGGGGATGGTCTACTGTCAGGGGGGGTGGTGACACTGGCCCGGGGGTGGTGGGGACACTGTACAGGGGTTGGTGGTGGTGTACACCGTACAGAATGGTGGGTGCACTGTATAGGGGGGGTGTACCCTGGGCAAGGGGGGGTGTACCCTGTAAAAGGGGTGGTATCACTGTACCCGTGGTGGTTTGTCCTGTGCAGGACGGGGGTAAACTGTCAGGGGGTGGTATTATACACTGTCAGAGGGGGATGGTGTACAATTTCAGAGGGTGGTGGTGTACACTGTCAAGGGTGATGGTGTACAATGTACAGGGTGATGATGTACACTGCCCGGGGTGGTGGTGTACACTGTAAAGGGGTGGGGGTACACTGTAAAATGGGTGATGACACTGACAGGGGCGGTGGTTACACTGGGACAGAGGTGGGTGGGTATACCGGCCCGGGGGGGGTGTACATGTCAGAGGTGATGGGTATACTGTACAGGGGGGGTGTACACTGTACCGGGGTGGTTTGGGTACACTGTACCGGGATGGTGGTGTATACTGTCCGAGGTGGTGTATACTGTACTTGGTGTACCCTGTACAGGGGTGGTGCACAATGTAAAAGGGTTGATGGTGTGCACTGTACATGGGGGTGAAAAACTGTACAGGAGTGATGTACATTAACCCGGGGGGGTGTACTCTATAAAAGGAGTGATAATGTACACTGTACCCCGGGTGGTGTACACTGTACAGGGTGGTGGTGGAGTAATTTTCCCGGGTAGGTACACTGTACAGGGGCGGTGGGGGCACACTTTATAGGGGGGGGTGGTGTACACTGTAGGGGGGGTGTACATTGTACGGGGGGGGTGGTGTACACTGTACCGGGGTGGTGGTGTACACTGTCCGGGGGTGGTATATATTGTACCGAGGTGGTGTATACTGTACTGGGGTGGTATATACTGTACTGGGGTGGTGTACACTGTACAGGGTGGTGGTGTACACTGTACAGGGTTGATGGTGTGCACTGCACAAGGGTGGTGTAAACTGTACAGGGGTGGTGGTGTACACTGTACAGGAGTGATGCACACTGTACCGGAGTGGTGTACACTGTACAGGGGTGGTGGTGTATACTATACAGGGGTTATGGTGTACACTGTATAGGGTGGTAATGAGTACACTGTACATGGGTAGTGTACACTGTACAGGGGCGGTGGAGTACACTGTATAGGGTGTGTACACTGTACAAGGGTGGTGTACACTGTACAGGGGTGGTGGTGTACACTGTACATGGTTTAGTACACTGTACAGGGGTGGTGGTGTACACTGTACAGGGTGTTGTGCACTACCATCTCTCAACTCAACTTCCTCTGTTCTCTGCCTAAAAATAACTCAGACATTCGCCAGTCATCTTTTCCTGTTTTGTTTCGGTCTGCTGACTCTACTGCCTCTAGTGATGACTTTACTGCCTCTAGTGATGACTCTACTGCCTCTAGTGTGACTCTACTGCCTCTAGTGATGACTCTACTGCCTCTAGCGATGACTCTACTGCCTCTAGTGATCACTCTACTGCTCTAGTGATGACACTACTGCCTCTAAGTGATGACTACCCTCTAGTGATGACTCTACTGCCTCTAGTGATGACTCTACTGCCTCTAATGATGACTCGACTGCCTTTGCATCTCTACTGCCTCTAGTGATGACTCTACTGCCTCTAGTGATGACTCTACTACCTTTAGTCGTGACTCTTCTGCCTCTAGTGGTGACTCTGCCCTCCAGTGTGACTCCACTGCCTCCAGTGATGACTCTACTGCCTCTAATGATGACTCTACTGCTTCTAGTGATGACTCGACCACCTCTAGTGGTGACTCTACTGCCTCTAGTGGTGACTCTACTGCCTCTAGTGATGACTACTGCCTTCAGTGATGACTCTACTGCCTCTAGTAGTGACTCTACTGCCTCTAGTGGTGACTACTGCTTCCAGTGATGACTCTGCCTCTAGTGGTGACTCTACTGCCTCTAGTGGTGACTACTGCCTCCAGTGATGACTCTACTGCCTCTAGTGGTGACTACTGACCTTCAGTGATGACTCTACTGCCTCTAATGATGACTCTACTGCCTACAGTGATGACTCTACTGCCTCTAGTGATGACTCTACTGCCTAGAGTGATGACTCTACTGATGACTCTACTACCTCTAGTGGTGACTCTACTGCCTCTAGTGATGACTCTACTGCCTACAGTGATGACTCTACTGCCTCTAGTGATGACTCTACTGCCTACAGTGATGACTCTACTGCCTCTAGTGATGACTCTACTGCCTAGAGTGATGACTCTACTGATACCTACTACCCTAGTGGTGACTCTACTGCCTCTAGTGATGACTCTACTGCCTACAATGATGACTCTACTGCCTCTAGTGATGACTCTACTGCCTAGGTGATGATTCTACTGATGATCTCTACCTCTAGTGGTGATCTACTGCCTCTAGTGATGCTCTACGCTTACAGTGATGCCTCTACTGCCTCTAGTGATGACTCACTGCCTAGGTATGACTCTACTGATGACTCTACTACCTCTAGTGGTGACTCACTGCCTCTAGTGATGACTCTACTGCCTACAGTGTGACTCTACTGCCTCTAGTGATGACTACTGCTACTGTGATGACCTACTGCCTCTAGTGACGACTCTACTGCTCTAGTGATGTGAACACTGAGGAAGAACAGTGTGAACTCCGATATTGTCTGATCAAGAAATGGTTGCCTGCTGCTCTTAGAGAACACTTAATACTTGGGTCTTGTTCCTGTAATGTAAATGTAGGTTGCCTATTTTGTTAGACTTCAAGGAAGTGGTCTATAGTTTGTTAGTACTGCAAGGAAGTGGTCTGTAGTTTGTTAGTACTTCAAGGAAGTGGTCTGTAGTTTGTTAGACTTCAAGGAAGTGGTCTGTAGTTTGTTAGTACTTCAAGGAAGTGGTCTGTAGTTTGTTAGTACTTCAAGGAAGTGGTCTGTAGTTTGTTAGTACTTCAAGGAAGTGGTCTGTAGTTTGTTAGTACTTCAAGGAAGTGGTCTATAGTTTGTTAGTACTTCAAGGAAGTGGTCTGTAGTTTGTTAGTACTTCAAGGAAGTGGTCTGTAGTTTGTTAGTACTTCAAGGAAGTGGTCTGTAGTTTGTTAGTACTTCAAGGAAGTGGTCTATAATATGTTAGTACTTCAAGGAAGTGGTCTGTAGTTTGTTAGTACTTCAAGGAAGTGGTCTGTAGTTTGTTAGTACTTCAAGGAAGTGGTCTGTAGTTTGTTAGTACTTCAAGGAAGTGGTCTGTAGTTTGTTAGTACTTCAAGGAAGTGGTCTGTAGTTTGTTAGTACTTCAAGGAAGTGGTCTATAGTTTGTTAGTACTTCAAGGAAGTGGTCTGTAGTTTGTTAGTACTTCAAGGAAGTGGTCTGTAGTTTGTTAGTACTTCAAGGAAGTGGTCTGTAGTTTGTTAGTACTTCAAGGAAGTGGTCTGTAGTTTGTTAGTACTTCAAGGAAGTGGTCTGTAGTTTGTTAGTACTTCAAGGAAGTGGTCTGTAGTTTGTTAGTACTTCAAGGAAGTGGTCTGTAGTTTGTTAGTACTTCAAGGAAGTGGTCTGTAGTTTGTTAGTACTTCAAGGAAGTGGTCTGTAGTTTGTTAGTACTTCAAGGAAGTGGTCTGTAGTTTGTTAGTACTTCAAGGAAGTGGTCTATAGTTTGTTAGTACTTCAAAGTGGTCTGTAGTTTGTTAGTACTTCAAGGAAGTGATCTATAGTTTGTTAGTACTTCAGGAGAGGTCTGTAGTTGTTAGTACTTCAAGGAAGTGGTCTGTAGTTTGTTAGTACTTCAGGAAGTGGTCTATAGTTTGTTAGTACTTCAAAAGTGATCTATAGTTTGTTATTACTCAAGCAGAAAGATGGTATGGAAATATTCGAGTTTCTTTATTATCTCGTGGTTAATGCTCGTGCTGGAGTGACGCTGGTCACTCGTGCTGGAGTGACGCTGGTCACTCGTACTGGAGTGACGCTGGTCACTCGTGCTGGAGTGACGCTGGTCACTCGTGCTGGAGTGACGCTGGTTACTCGTGCTGGAGTGACGCTGGTCACTCGTACTGGAGTGACGCTGGTCACTCGTGCTGGAGTGACGCTGGTCACTCGTGCTGGAGTGACGCTGGTCACTCGTGCTGGAGTGACGCTGGTCACTCGTACTGGAGTGACGCTGGTCACTCGTTCTGGAGTGACGTGGTCACTCGTGCTGGAGTGACGCTGGTCACTCGTGCTGGAGTGACTGGTCACTCGTGCTGGAGTGACTGGTCACTCGTGCTGGAGTGACTGGTCACTCGTGCTGGAGTGACTGGTCACTCGTGCTGGAGTGACTGGTCACTCGTGCTGGAGTGACTGGTCACTCGTGCTGGAGTGACGCTTGTCACTCGTACTGGAGTGACGCTGGTCACTCGTGTTGGAGTGACGCTGGTCACTCGTACTGGAGTGACGCTGGTCACTCGCGCTGGAGTGACGCTGGTCACTCGTGCTGGAGTGACGCTGGCCACTCGTGCTGGAGTGACGCTGGTCACTCGTGCTGGAGTGACGCTGGTCACTCGTGCTGGAGTGACGCTGGCCACTCGCGCTGGAGTGACGCTGGTCACTCGCGCTGGAGTGACGCTGGTCACTCGTGCTGGAGTGACGCTGGTCACTCGTGCTGGAGTGACGCTGGTCACTCGCGCTGGAGTGACGCTGGTCACTCGTGCTGGAGTGACGCTGGTCACTCGTGCTGGAGTGACGCTGGTCACTCGTGCTGGAGTGACGCTGGTCACTCGCGCTGGAGTGACGCTGGTCACTCGTGCTGGAGTGACGCTGGTCACTCGTGCACAACGAACAGACTTTTATTTAAACCATCCCATATCTTGAACTTTAAATAATAAAAAATATTACAAGGACCCCAATAGAAATAAAGTCACTTTGTCTAACTTTTTGGGGTTATCTTAGGTAATTTACACATATGATACTATGTATGCTAAGTGTACTTATGCGGACCTATACGTAATCACTTACAATCGTTCAAAACACAGGCAGCTTCATCTAGAAATATATCCTTGGACACCTTCAAATATAAGTCGGGCAGGTAACTGAGTGGATGTGGGTGGGTGTGAGATGAACCTGCCTACCATGGGCCAGTAGCCCTACCGCAGCGTTACTTCATTCTCGTGTTCTTGAACCTAAGCAGAACACAGCCACCACCTAGCTCCGCCCTCCACCTCGTGACCTATCTGACCTGACCTACTGTGTTTTGTATTCTCCGTATAGCATTGAGGGTCCCCCATAAAGTCTTAGTTACTGAATATAGTCTTTTCGATGTGGAGAGTACCTAGCTAAGGTTTTACCTAGCTGACTACCCCCTAGCAAGCATGTGTAGAGTACCTAGCTAAGGTTTTACCTACCTGACTACCCCACAGCAAGCATACCTTTGATATACCTTTGAAGAGTTTCGAGTATCTCTCTCTGAGCCCGGCCATGGGCCAGGCTCGTCTGGTGCTTGCCTGGTCACCAGGCTGTTGCTGCTGGAGGCCCGCTGCCCCACATATCCATCACAGCCTGGTTGATCTGGCACCTGGTGAAGATATTTGTCCAGTTTCCTCTTGAAGGCTTCTACACTGGTTCCAGCCGTGTTTCGGATATCTTCTGGTAAGATGTTGAATAGTCTGGGACCCCGGATGTTAATACAGTGCTCCCGTATTGTCCCCACCGCACCCCTGCTCCTCACTGGGTTTATTTTACACTTTCTCCCATATCTCTCACTCCAGTATGTTGTTATGGCAGTGTGCAGATTTGGGACCAGGCCCTCAAGTACTTTCCATGTATATATTATCATGTATCTCTCTCTCCTCCGCTCCAATGAGTACATGTTCAAGACTTGAAGGCGTTCCCAATAATTTAGATGTTTCAATGGCTCAATGTGAGCCGTAAACGATCTCTGGATTTGTTCCAGCTCTGCTATTTCTCCTGCCCTGAACGGGGCCGTCAGCACTGAGCAGTATTCTAAGTGAGGAGCATTAGCGATTTGAATAGTGTCACCATCGGCATTATTTCCCTTGTTTTGAAAGTTCTCAATACCCACCCCGTCATCTTCCTGGCTGTTGTGATCTTTGTCTTGTTATGGTCTTTAAACGACAGATCAGCAGACATAATTATTCCCAAGTCCTTTACGTGTTCCTTTCGTTCTATGTGGTGACCCTCTTGCGTTTTGTATATGGTGTTCCTTTGAGTTCTTCATTTTTTCCATACCTAAGCAGCTGAAACTTATCACCATTGAACGTCATGTTGTTCTCCACTGCCCATTGGAAGACCCTGCTTATGTCCTCCTGTAATTTTTCAGTGTCCTCTACCGTAGTGACTTTCATGCTTATTTTAGTGTCATCTGCAAATGATGATACAAAAGTGTCTGGGTGTTTTTATCTATGTCTGCTATGAGGATGAGAAACAGCAGAGGTGCCAGGACAGTGCCTTGGGGCACTGAGCTTTTGACCTCGCTGATGCTGGATCTTGCCCTGTTCACTACTACTTTTGTGTTCTTTGTGTTAGGAACTCAAAAATCCATCTGCCTACCTTCCCGTAATGCCTATGGCCCTCATTTTGTGCGCTATCACTCCATGATCGCATTTGTCAAACGCCTTTGCAAAATCTGTGTAAATCACATCTGCGTTTTGGTCGTCCTCCAATGCCTCCGTAATTCTGTCATAATGGTTCAGCAGCTGTGACAGGCATGATCGACCCGCTCTAAAGCCATGCTGGTTCGGGTTATGTTGGTTGTGCTGGTCCATGAACTTTGTAATCTGCCGTCTCATCACTCTTTCAAAGATTTTTATGATGTGAGAAGTGAGGGCTACTGGTCTGTAATTTTTAGCTAGTGCTCTACTACCTCCCTTATGCAAAGGAGCTATGTCTGCACTCTTTAAGGCCTCTGGAATTTCACCTAGATCTAAGCTCTTTCTCCACAGAATACTAAGGGCTCTTGCTAATGGTACTTTGCACTGCTTTATAAATAAAGCATTCCATGAATCTGGTCCAGGTGCTGAGTGAGTGGGCATGTTGGCCATTTCTTTTTCGAAATCTATGGGATTTGTACTAATGTCGGTTAGGTGGTCTGCGCAGCCTTCTGCTGGAGTGAAAAATATTTCTGCATTTTCTACCTTGCTGTCATTTAGTGGGTTGCTGAACACTGACTCATACTGTTCTTTTAGAATTTCACTCATTTCCTGATCATCGTCCGTATACGAATCTCCTCTCAATAATGGTCCAATTCTACAGGTAGTTCTTAGCTTGGATTTTGCATAGGAGTAGAAATATTTTGGGTTTCTTGCAATATCCTGTATGGCTCTTTGTTCCCTTTGTACTTCTTCTGTCAGGTATGACATCTTAAGTTTTTGCTCTAATTCCGTGATCTCTCGGTTAAGGCTATCTCTCTTCTGTTGCAACATAACTGTGTTTTTCAGCAATTCAGTAACCCGTTTTCTTCTCTGTACCATCTCCTACGCTTCTCTCTCTATATCTGATCTTCTTCAGGGTTTCCTCAATGGTACGTGTTTCATACCTTGTATGCTTCTGTATTCACTTCTCTAGGCACTGGTGGGGATTTAGGGTGCTCATGTCTGATTCCCATGATATGTCTGATAGCTCTTGGTTTATTTTTTCCCAGTCAATTCTATGATTATTAAAATTAAACTTACTGAACATTCCGTCTCTAACATTAGTGTCGCAGTTCCCAACCCTGAGTTTACTAGTTTGAACTTCTATGATGTTTATGATCAGAGTATATTGTTTTGTAACTGTTATGTCTCTGATTAATTCCTCGTTGTTTGTGAATATCAATCCAGGGTATTTTCATTTCTAGTGGGATCAATTATCTGTTGGTTTAGTGCTACTTTTCACAAAGCCTCATTAGTTCCCTGGTATGTGCCTGTTGAGCCAGGGTGCTTCCAGGAGTTATTTCTGGTATAACATTATGTGTAGAGTACCTAGTTAAGGTTCTACCTACCTGACTACCCCCACAGCAAGTATGTGTAGAGTACATAGATAAGGTTCTACGTAGCTGACTACCCTACAGCAAGCATGTGGAGAGTACCTAGCTAAGGTTCTACCTAGCTGACTACCCTTAGCAAGCATGTGTAGAGTACCTAGCTAAGGCTTTACATAGTGACTTCCCTTAGAAGCTTGTGGAGTACCTAGCTAGGTTTTACCTAGTTGATTATTCCTTAGCAAGCATGTGGAGGTACCTAGCTAAGGTTTTACCTAGATGACTACCCCTTAGCAAGCATACCTAGCTGACTCCCCACAGCAAGCATGTGTAAGTACCTAGCTAAGGTTCTACCTACCTGACTACCCTACAGCAAGCATGTGTAGAGTACCTAGCTAAGGTTTTCCTAGGTGACACAACGAAACACAACAGATCACAACACAACGCAACACTCACTATTCACTAGGCTTGCTTCAGGCGGCCTACTCAATATCGTCAGCCACGACCTTACGGAAGAAACAAAGTAACAATAATCACAAGTGTTAGAGAAGATACACGGTAATAATCATTCCTAACTTTAAAACACAACAAGAAAGTAACTAGCAAAAGCTGAAGAGATATTTATCTTGAGCATCGAATACAATAACTGAGGGATGTTGTAACTCCCACCTCACCCTGTGATACAAACTAGGCTTACGATATTATTATTATTATTTATTATTATTATTATTGCTATTATTATTATTTATTATTATTATTATTATATTATTTTTTATTGTTATTATTTTTATTTTTGTTATTATTATTATTATAATTATTATTATTGTTATAATTATTACTATTATTATTATTATTATTAATATTAATATTATTATTGTTATTATTAAAATTATTATTATTATTATTATTTTTATTATTATTGTTAAAATCGTCATTATTATTATTACTTTATTATTGTTAAAATTATTATTAATAATATTATTATTATTATTATTAAATATAAAGACAACACGTACACTATCACCCTTCCGCCCACAACTACCACCCTCCTACCCACAATTCACACCCTCCTACCCACAATTCACACCCTCCTACCCACAATTCACACCCTCCTACCCACATTCACACCCTTCTACCCACAACTCATATCCTTCCACCCAAACACCCTCCCCACCCACAAACACTCACCTTCCCACCCACAAACACCCACCCTCCCGCCCACGGGCGCGCTCTGCGCCACTGCCTACACCACCGCCCACCGTGAGGGTGGCGCTGACGACAGGCGCCAGAGCTGGCGATCAACATGAAAACAGCGCAATTGGGATGAATTTCTCCCTGTCGACGCCGCCAGAGAATGGGCTGTAATTACAACATTGAAGCCTGGTGGCCAGCCGAAGAGTTCCACCCTCTAGACGGGATTACGGTCGATGTGCTCTTGTTTATGTGGCCGATGCCAAAACTTGGCCCAAAAGGTAGGCCCACACACACCCCCCCCCGGCCCGCCTTTTGATTTTCCAGCGTTGACATTCAGTGAGCTCTATCATGGAGGAATAGATGGGAAGGGAGAGGGAGGCCATGAAAAAAAGGGGGGAGAGGCAAGGTACTGAAAAGGAGTTCACTCAGAGAGAAGGGGGAAAGGGGGAAAGGGGAAAGGGGGGGGAAGGGGGAAAAGGGAGATGGGGGGGAAGGGGGAAAGGAAAAGGGGGGGGGGGAAGGAAAGAAAGGAAAAGGGGGGGAACTGGAAGGGAGAGGAGGGAGCGAAGGGGGGAAAGAGGAGGGGGGGAGGGGAGGTGGTTTACACTCCGGGGGAAACAGCAGGTAGCAACATGCAATTGGCAAATGTTCTTTATTTAAATTCAACGGAAAATTCCCCTTTGCAGTGTTTATATCGAGACAAAAAAGAAAAATTTTCCCCTCCCCCCTGTGTGTGTGTACTCACCTAGTTTTGGTTCAGGGGGCGATTCTGGGTCCTGGCCCCCTTTTCACTGGCCCCCTGGGGCCTCTCCCTTCCCTGAAACTTTATCATCCTGTTCTTAAAACTATGTATGGAGCCTGCCTCCACTACATCACTTCCCAAACTATTCCACTTCCCAAAAACCCCTCTGTGACTGGGAAAAACTTCAAAAAAACCCTTTATTCATCCGAGTCTTCAACTTCCCAAATGTGTCCCAGTTGGAAGGGGTGTTTTTGTGTGTGTGTTGTGTGTGAGGGGTGTGTGTGTTGTGTGTGGTGTGTATGTGTGTGTG
>WNWK01052756.1:5000-12085 GCA_009830355.1 Cherax destructor
CAAGAGGGAACTCAACAGATTCGTCCAAACAGTTCCTAATCAACCGGGTTGTGGTGCATATGTTGGACTGTGGGCAGCGGGCACTTGCAGCTTGATCGATCAGGCCAGCAACTAGGAGGCCTGGTCTGGGACTGGGACGCTGGGGCGGGGACCTCCGGAAGCGATTCCAGGTGTGGTCCTTAATTTTCCCATGCACAGAATCATACCACGGATACATAGTTTCATCCATGGAGTGAGTATGTATCATTGCATAACCTTCTTTTCACCCTACACAATGGCAGGTCGTACACTACCTTCCTTCACCTTGAAACTGCTTTTGATATTACTAATCAACAAATAATTATTAGTAAAATTGCTAGAATGAACGTAGGTGGGTGGCTTCTCTGTTGTATCAACGGCTGCCTATGCAATAAAAAGCCTTGTATGCTGTTACAGCAGGATAAGAAGCGTAACTAAAGACCTTTGATTAGGAACCCAGCAAGGGGTGTCCTAAATCCATACCATATTCGATATTCTAATTAATGTTTTTTTTTTTTCTAAATGCAGTGCCAAAACAGCTCACTCATTATATGGTAAACATCACTGAAGATATAATGATTTACACCACCAGATTCTGCAATACTCACAATATCCTTAAAAATGCACAAGATTCGTATGATGTGGCATGTAAAGAGTACGCTACAATTTATTCAGTGTATGTCACACTCCAATGTAGGCTGCCTCCCAACCAGCGAACCGGGTGCTAAGGGTTTAACGATTATAATCGTTAAACCCATAGCAACTGATTTAACGACGGGTACCCTAATAATTATTAGGGTACCCGTCGTTAAATCAGTATCTTAGTTCATTGTCCAATCACAGGCAAGCCCGCCAAATGCTGAGGCAAAGTGGTTCACTTGCGGTCAGCATTTGCCAGACTTGCCTACCTGCTGGTTGAGTACAGTGCTCTTTCACTGGCTTTTGCTTTTGCCATTCTGTCTTGTGGTACACTTACTATTCAATCAATGTACATAGTGTACATAAGTGCACATACTTGTATATATATGCCAAATTATATCTGGCGAAGGAAATACAAGTTATAGTCTATCTGCTGAGTTTGTTTTGTTACGAAACCCATTACGTCCAGGTCACAGGCCCTTCATTACCTGTGCTCCAGGTCACAGGCCCTTCATTACCTGTGCTCGTAAAACATGAAGACCTGAAGCTGATCATTTCGGCTGAGAAAACTAAGTAACATACAATAAATAGGCGTCCTTCTTGGCAGGGAGGAACAAGTAGCAGGATCAAGTAGCAGGATCAAGTAGCAGGATCAAGTTACGTGATGAGTCTCGCCTCAGAGGTGAGGCCTCAGAGGTGAGGCCTCAGAGTTGAGGCCTCAGAGTTGAGGCCTCAGAGTTGAGGCCTCAGAGGTGAGGCCTCAGAGTTGAGGCCTCAGAGTTGAGGCCTCAGAGGTGAGGCCTCAGAGGTGAGGCCTCAGAGGTGAGGCCTCAGAGGTGAGGCCTCAGAGGTGAGGCCTCAGAGGTGAGGCCTCTAAATTTGAATTGATTGTAATCAGATGTTGTGCTGATGGGAGAAGAGTGAAAACTGTGTATTGTTCTTACATTATTTCATTAGATCACAGCTTAATGGATCATGTGTCAGACTGTAAGTTTTGAGTGCTTAACAAAATTTAACAAAATTGTAAAACGAAGCGATAATGATTATCTTCGGCTGTTTGTGTACCATAAAAATACTAAACATTTGGAAAGAACTTGATAGCCCAAGCACCAGAAATAGAATCATTGAAAAAAATGCAATCATTAATGATGATATGTTCAGGTAAATTAATCCAAGCCCTTGCTCAGAGGCCTTCCAACTTTTTCATGACAGGTGAGTACTACTTAAAATGTAGAGTAACACAGCAGCGACTCTCCGGCACCAGGACTGTCTCTTTATCTTCCACAGAACCTTATTAAACCTTATCTTCCTGAAGATAAGCATAATGCATGGAGTTGTATTGATGCTTTACTCATACAACATTCACTTCCACATATTATGTATGTTAATGACTGTGTTCACCGAGGCTCTGGTCATGTTAATGACTGTTCACCGAGGCTCTGGTCATGTTAATGACGGTGAATCACGAAGGCTCTGGTCATGTTAATGACGGTGTTCACCGAGGCTCTGGTCATGTTAATGACTGTGTTCACCGAGGCTCTGGTCATGTTAATGACTGTGTTCACCGAGGCTCTGGTCATGTTAATGACTGTCTTCACCGAGGCTCTGGTCATGTTAATGACTGTCTTCACCGAGGCTCTGGTCATGTTAATGACTGTTCACCGAGGCTCTGGTCATGTTAATGACTGTGTTCACCGAGGCTCTGGTCATGTTAATGACTGTTCACCGAGGCTCTGGTCATGTTAATGACGGTGTTCACCGAGGCTCTGGTCATGTTAATGACGGTGTTCACCGAGGCTCTGGTCATGTTAATGACTGTGTTCAACGAGGCTCTGGTCATGTTAATGACTGTGTTCACCGAGGCTCTGGTCATGTTAATGACTGTGTTCACCGAGGCTCTGGTCATGTTAATGACTGTGTACACCGAGGCTCTGGTCATGTTAATGACTGTGTTCACCGAGGCTCTGGTCATGTTAATGACTGTGTTCACCGAGGCTCTGGTCATGTTAATGACTGTGTTCACCGAGGCTCTGGTGATGTTAATGACTGTGTTCACTGAGGCTCTGGTCATGTTAATGACTGTGTTCACCGAGGCTCTGGTCATGTTAATGACTGTGTTCACCGAGGCTCTGGTCATGTTAATGACTGTCTTCACCGAGGCTCTGGTCATGTTAATGACTGTCTTCACCGAGGCTCTGGTCATGTTAATGACTGTTCACCGAGGCTCTGGTCATGTTAATGACTGTGTTCACCGAGGCTCTGGTCATGTTAATGACTGTTCACCGAGGCTCTGGTCATGTTAATGACGGTGTTCACCGAGGCTCTGGTCATGTTAATGACGGTGTTCACCGAGGCTCTGGTCATGTTAATGACTGTGTTCACCGAGGCTCTGGTCATGTTAATTACTGTGTTCACCGAGGCTCTGGTCATGTTAATGACTGTGTTCACCGAGGCTCTGGTCATGTTAATGACTGTGTTCACCGAGGCTCTGGTCATGTTAATGACTGTGTTCACCGAGGCTCTGGTCATGTTAATGACTGTGTTCACCGAGGCTCTGGTCATGTTAATGACTGTGTTCACCGAGGCTCTGGTCATGTTAATGACTGTGTTCACCGAGGCTCTGGTGAAGCTGTTAGTGTTGTTGTCATGCAAAGTGAAGGTTCTAATACATGAAGTGGAGCACCCAGCAACAACTATGTAATGGTGGTGATGGTAGTGTTGGTGGTGGTGATGATAGTGGTGGTGGTTATGGTAGTGGTGGTGGTGATGGTGGTGTTGGTGGTGATGGTAGTGTTGGTGGTGGTGGTGATGGTGGCGGTGGTTATGGTAGTATTGGAAGTGGTGATGGTGGTGAAGGTCGTTTTGGTGGTGGTTGTGGTGTTGGCGGTGGTGGTGGTGGTGGTAGTGGTGGTGGTAGTGGTGGTGATGGTGGAAGTGTTGGTGGTGATAGTGGTAGTGGTTGTGGTAGTAGTGGTGGTGGTGGTGGTAGTAGTGGTGGTAGTGGTGGTGATGGTGGTACTGTTGGTGGTGATGGCAGTAGTGGTAGTGATGTTAGTGGTGGTGGTGGTGGTAGTGGTGGTGGTGGTGGTGATGATGGTGGTAGTGATGGTGGTGATAAGAACATAAGAAAGAAGCAACACTGCAGCAGGCCTACTGGCCCATGCGAGGCAGGTCCAAATCACCTACCGGCTTATGCCACTGACCCAACCTAGTCAGTGGTTTATAATTCGAAGCTAAGGACCTGTCTCCTGCTTTGTAAATAGGTATTACATTTGCTATTTTCCACTTGTATGGCACTATGCCAATTTGTGGTGATATGTTGAAAAGATTAGCCAAAGGTTTGCTAAGTTCCTCTTTACATTCCTTTAAAACCCTTGCAAACAGTTCATCAGGGTCTGGGGATTTGTTAAGTTTTAATTTCTCTATTTATCTGAGGACCATGTCACTAGTTACCCTAATAGTGCATAGTTTATTATCGTCCTGTTCTACATAATTTATTATTTCTGGAATTTCGCTAGTATCTTCCTGAGTAAAAACTGAGAGGAAGAAGGCATATAAAAGTTCACACATTTCCTTATCCCTGTCAGTGATCTGACCTGAGTTACTCTTAAGTGGGCCTATCCTGTCCCTAATCTTACTTCTGTATACCTGAAAGAATCCTTTTGGGTTAGTCTTCGAATCCCTTGTGACTTTAGATTCATAATTCCTTTTTGCTTTTCTTATTCCCTTTTTCATTTCTCTCTTTAATTGAATATATTGATTTCTTAACTGCCAATTCCCCTTTTTTTATACGCCTATATATGCCTCTCTTTTGACCAATGAGATGTTTTAATCTATTGTTTATCCATTAGGGATCATTTTTTGTTAGATTTAATTTTCCTACTTGGAACAAAAGTTGTCTGGGCAGCTAGAACTATGCTCTGAAAAACGTCATATTGGCGTCCAACACCACCTACCTGTGAATGAATGGTTCAGAGAACCGACGAGTTGGTAAATTAGACACATATGCAACACTTGGGTATCTTTATTGAGGAAACGTTTCGTCACACAGTGGCTTCATCAGTCCATACAAAGGAGAATCGTGAAGAACAGGAGGAGTGTGAGGTTGTCAGTCCCTCAATCTTGAGTCGATGTTGTCAGTCCATCAATCTTGAATAGAATAACAGCATATGAGCAGAGGGAGCTTATATACTGTAGACAGGAGAGGTGCAGCAGTTGTAGGAGGTATCACATTTGTTCAATGTGGAAGTAGGTCGTGCCCAAGGAATAGGACTGATGAAGCCACTGTGTGGCGAAACGTTTCCTCAATAAAGATACCCAAGTGTTGCATATGTGTCTAATTTACCACCTACCTGACCCATAGTCAGGTCATTCCAATTCAGTCCACCTAGGTAATTTATCAGTCCCTTAAAATCGGCCAAGCGGAAGTCTGGGACAGAGACTTGATTGCAGTTATTTGGGTAATTCCATGATATATTGAAACTAAGTGATTTGTGATTCCTTTCCCCAAGCTTATCATTAACCTCAAGATTATTAATTGGTGATTCATTGTTGGCAAGAACCAAGTCAAGCAAGTTGCTACCTCTAGTTGGTTCTGTCACAAACTGTTTTAAAAAACAATCCTGAACCGTATCAAGAAAGTCACTAGACTCAAGATTTCCCATCACATTGTTCCAATCAATTAATCTAAAGTGGTGGTGGTGGTGATAGTTGTGGTGGTGGTGGTGATGGTGATAGTGATGGGGGTGGTGGTGGTGATAGTGGTAATGCTGGTGTTGATGGTGGTGGTGATGTTGGTGGTAGTGGTAGTGGTGGTGGTTGTTGGGGTGGTGGTGGTGATAGTGGTGGGGGGTTTTGGTGGTGATGGAGGGGGTGGTTGTGATGTAGGAAGTGTTGGGGTGGTGGTGGTGGTAGTGGTAATGCTGGTAGTGGAAATAAATGGTATAAAATACCTACACAATGGAAAAATAAACACAAGCAGTATAATGTGATCCTTTATTGACAACGTTTCGCCCACGCAGTGGGCTATATCGAGTCACAGACAGATCTACCTGGAAAAGGAGGAACATGAGTATTTATAGGATTTAGTCAGGTGGAGGATATGAGGATATGAGGCCCATATCCTCGGGAATAGGCAGTGCTCCCCACCAACTCTCAGGAATTCTCGCTAAACACCTCTCTAAACTTTTGGGCACCATCAGTCCAGCACATCTCAAACACTCTGGTGACCTTCTCAATCGCATTCGCAATATCAACATCAGGAACAAGAAACTCTCCAGCCTTGATGTAACATCCCTATTCACCAAAGTACCTACTACACAAGCTATCGATCTCTTGCGCAGGAAAATTGACGACTCACTTGATCTTCCTCTTCCAGCCAGCGATTTCATCGACCTTGTTGAACTATGTGTGGGCTTTACATGTTTCTCCTTCGAAAATCAACTTTTTCAACAAACTTTCGGACTACTCATGGGATCGCCACTTAGTGCCGTCCTTGCGAACCTATATATGGAACATCTGGAAGCCGAACGTTTTTCCACTATTATTCCCTCTTCTGTCACCTGGCTCCGTTATGTTGACGACATTCTCATCATTACTCCCAGACGCTTCAACGTTCAAGCTCTCCAACACAAGCTCAACCAGGTCGAGCCATCAATTCAGTTTACACTAGAAGAAGTCGACAACACTCTTCCTTTCCTTGATGTTCTTCTCTGTAAAGCTGACCATGAACTTCGTTTTAAAGTCTATCGAAAACCTACCAATCAACACGATCTTCTCCACTTCTACTCTTACCACGACACCAAAACTAAACGTGGTGTAATTATAGGCTTTTTCCTACGCGCTCTCAGAATCTGCAGCAGTGAGTTCCTTGAGGAAGAATGCTCCCTTATTGAACAAGTTTTTTCTAAACTTCACTATCCTCGTCACTTCATTAGAGACTGCAGACGACGAGCATTAAACATCTTCAACACACCCAGAGAAGACATTGCTGAGAAGAGATACATAGTCCTCCCCACCAACTCCATTTCCAAACACGTTTCCAACATTTTTTCCAATACCTCATTCCGAGTATCCACCTCCACATCCACCACCATCAAGGACATTACCAGTAACAGACAGGACAAGCTTCAATCCACGGCAGGGGTATACACAATCCCTTGTAATGGCTGCAGTAAATTATACGCCGGCGAAACATCCAGAGACCTCCAAACACGCATTTCAGAACACCAGTACGCAGGCAGATCTGACGACTCAAGAAATGCCTGTGTTCAACACCGAAATTCACACAACCATTTAATCAACTACAGAAACGCAAGACTCATCGCCAGAGAAGACAACACTCAATACCGAAGAATCCTGGAATCATCACTTATCTGCAGATCCAACAACTTCAACCAGAACAACGGCTTCTACAACATAGCTGAACC
>WNWK01052757.1:0-12085 GCA_009830355.1 Cherax destructor
AAAGTCAATCAGGACCTCAACCTTCCTCTTCCTCCCGGAGATTTTGTTGACCTTATTGAACCTGTGTTAATTTCAACTGTTTTTCTTTCAGTAACAGGCTCTACTAAACAAACATACGGCATGGGAATGGGGTCCCCCATCAGTGCCGTCTTAGCTAACTTATACATGGAACACCTAGAGGCTGAACACTTCGCCAACATCGTCCCCTCAAGCGTCACTTGGTTACGTTACGTAGACGACGTCCTCGTAATAACTCCCCAAACGTTTTGATGTACGGAATCTTCAGGCAAGGCTCAACGCAGTTGAACTGGCGATCCAGTTTACACTAGAAGAAGAGTCCAATAACAAGATACCTTTTCTAGACGTCCTCATCCACAAAGTAGATAACAACCTAAGATTTCAAGTTTCCCTGGAAACCTACAAAAAAAAATGACCTCACACATTTCTATTCCAGTCAAGATACTAAGACCAAAAGAGGTATCATCATCGGATTCTTCCTAAGAGCTTACCGAATTTGTAGTCCTGAGTTTCTTGACGAGGAATGTACATATTCACCAAACCTTCACTGATTTACATTTTCCTTCCTTTTTCATCAAAGATTGCAAGAAAAGAGCTCTTCAGATCATTAATTCTCCACGCGTCAATTCCACTCCAAACAAAGTTATAATTCTTCCCAACAGCCAGGTTGCATCCAACATTTCTAAAGTATTTGCACAAGCTAACACTAGAGTCGCCATCGCTTCCAGTACTTCTATTAAGGATCTAACCAAGACTAGATCCAAGCACCATGAACCAGTCAACGCAGGGGTCTACACTATACCCTGTGGAGGCTGCGACAGAATTTATGTAGGAGAAACAGCAAGAAACCTCGAGACACGCATCAATGAACACATGAATGCATGCAGAAATGATAACCTGAACAACGCCTGCGTACAACACCGAAATTCCAACAATCATCTCATGAAATTCAAAGACGCCCGACTAGTAATCAAAGAAACTAATTTCCGTAGTCGAAAATGCCTTGAATCAGCACTTATCTCTGTTTCTAACACAATTAAACAAAACAAAGGCAGCTTCACCATCTCTGAAGTCTTAGCAAGAATCCTCCTGAAAACAGAAACCCTACCATCACATAGTCTCTCCTGTTAGTTTAGCACATCGTAGATGTGGAACACTCCTACTGGCCTTTTATATTTCAACCTCCAGCAGAAATATTTGTCTAACCTATTGTTATACTACCCAAGTATTTGTTTTATCACCTTACTCACGTGCATATTGATTGTACTACCTTATTGTATTACTTCTACTACTACTACTACTACTACTAATACTACTTATATCACTACTATTTCTAACACCACTAGTGTTTTCACCTCACCTTGACAGTATATATATACCAACTATGTCCATTTATCGCTTGTAACGGCTTGAGAAAGCTCCTGGAGAGCGAAACGTTGCCACAATAAAATGTCACATTAGTTGCAATTGTGTCCTTTTACTTAACATATTGTCGGTAATTCTACCAATATTATTACATATATTTATGTTGTTTTAATCTTAGTTCAATACTTTTACCAGTTTGACCATAATAAACTTTATCGCATATTTTACAGGGAATCTTATAGACACATCCGTCAGCATTTTGGGGGGAATTTTTTATCAAAAGTCTTTTTACTGTATCAAGATTTTTAAATACAACTTTGATATTAAAATTCTTAAGAAAGGAAGACATATCAACCAAGTTTTCATGGTAAGGGAGAACCAACATATTTTTGGTTGAATAAGGTTGGTTGTCACACACCTGGTCACACACCTGGTCAAGTATGTTCGAAAACTTGAGGTCCAGAAGTCTGAATAAAGTTAACCCCAGCACTGAGGGTAAGTAAGTTTATTCAGGTATACACAAATACAGTTACATAGATTATCATACATAGCAGCATATGTATAGAGAACCTACGATAACCTAAAAAAGGTCAGAGTGACTTATTTCCATTTGGGTCCTTTAATATCTTAATATTATACACTGTAGGAGATATATGTTATTATACTATAAAGGATATATACTAGGAATAAGGTAAAAAGAGTTATTTACATTTACATGTATGTTAGCTAAAAAAAAAAAAAATCATAAAGAAATTGAGCCCGACGACCTCAGAAGAAAGAAATACCAGGTCACACTATGGCTAGGGGGCGACAATGGATGCTATAGACACAGGAGCTTCCAGTACATATGGAAATATTCCTTGAGTCCCAGAGTATTAAATAAGTGGAGAGATTGATGGTGAAGTGCAGACAATTTTTATGAACACTTTCAGAATAAATACAATAGGCCCTGAGAGGCCAGGAAGCAATAATACCGGAGATTACAATTTTAGTGGCAGGGCCAGGAGCTGTGATTGAACCTCCTCAAACACAACATAGTACACTTCTGTGAATACCACTCGTGGGCACACACACACACAAAGTTACAAGAGATATATAGCTGGGAAAAGATCTCTGAAAACAAGAAAGGAGATGTTGGAAAGCAGGTATGAGGTAGACACGCAACATAATACAATAGGTGAAAAGACAGAAGGAAGGGTAAATAGGAAAAATAGACCTTTGCAGAAATGCTGAAAGAAACCGGGAGGCCAAGATGATATTGAAGGCAACAAGAGAACTGAAAACATTTACAATTTTTACCACTTTAGCTACTAACATAAAGACTCGTTGTGGTGTTGCCAGCAAGGGGTCTCAATTTGCCAGTTTTATTGAATAAGTAGTGATATTCATTTTTATTCAATAACTAACGATGCTTTCTGAGTGGTTTCAAAATATTAATGATATTGCGTTATTTAAAAAGGATGACACCGTCAAGGATCACAACAGTGCCACTTATCACAGCTGCTAGGAAAATGATAGGATGGATAATGAGAAATTTAAGACAAGAGATGCCAAGCCAAAGATGACTTTTTTGTAAATCACTTGTTCTCTCTAGGTTGAATACTGTTGTACATTGACATCTCTATTCAAGGCAGGTGAAATTGCATATTTAGAGAATGTACAGAAACCTTCATTTTGCACATATAAATTCCATCAAACACCTTAACTACTGGGAGCGCTAATTCACACCAGGAACATTCTAAAGGAGTGCATCTTAATCTGCACAATAAATCACTCCCTCAAATGTAAGAGACTTGGCAGGCGATGCAAAATACACCCAGTGAAAATTAGGGGCGCCATTAGTACACTAAGAGAAAACACCAGTCATAATGGGAATTACCAATAGACCCCTTGGTTTCTTCAAGAAGGAGCTGGACAGATACCTAAAGTCAGTACCGGATCAGCTGGGCTGTGGTTCAGGCGTTGGACTACGTGCGGCTAGCCAAACAGTCTTAGACACCAAACACAACCCTAAATAGGACTATCAACTAATACTCCACAAAAAGTATAAAAGATTCCTATATGTTAATAAAAGTGTCTCAATCTTCAAGAAATGTGATACTTAGGAATACTGATTTCATTCCAGGATTTTAGGCAATGTGAATAATACTATATTTGAAAGAACAGTGATAGTGACCAGAGTGGTTGCACTTCCATAATGACCAGAGTGGCTGTACTTCCATAATGACCAGATTGGCTGGACTTCAATAATGACCAGAGTGAATGTACTTCCATAATGACCAGAGTGGCTGTACTTCCATAATGACCAGAGTGACTGCACTTCAATAATGACCAGAGGGACTTCACTACCATAATGTCCAGAGTGGCTGCACTTCCATAATAACCAGAGTGGCTGCACTTCCATAATGACCAGAGTGGCTGCACTTAAGAACATAAGAACATAAGAATGGAGGAACACTGCAGAAGGCCTACTGGCCCATACAAGGCAGGTCCTTATCAAAACCACCACTACCTAAGAATTTACTCCTGTACTCACGACACTAATCAAACCCAGCCCCTCCCACTCATATATTTGTCCATCTTTTTAAAGCCACCCAAGGTCCTAGCCTCTATCACCCTACTCGGAAGATTGTTCCACGCATCTACAACTCTGTTCGAAAACCAGTACTTGCCTATGTCCTTTCTAAATCTAAATTTATCCAATTTAAATCCGTTATTTCTGGTTCTTACTTGGTTCGATATCCTCAGTATTTTATTAATATCTCCTTTGTTTATGCCCATCATCCACTTGTACACCTCGATGATATCTCCCTTATTCTACGTCTCTCCAGAGAGTGGAGATTCAATGCTCTAAGTCTATCTTCATACGGGAGATTTCTTATACTGTAAATCATTTTAGTCATTCTTCTTGTATGTTCTCCAATGAATCTATTCCATCCTGTAGTAAGGAGACCAAAACTGAGCTGCATAATCCAAATGAGGTCTCACTAGTGATGTATAGAGTTGTAAAATAACTTTTGGACTTCTGTTGCTTATACTTTGAAATAAATCCTAGTAATCTGTTAGCCTTATTGCGCACACTTAGGCACTGTTGTCTTGGCTTTAGATTTCTGCTACCATGACTCCCAAGTTCTTTTCACATTCTGTATGATCAAGCTCAACTTCACCTAGTTTATAAATTCGAGGGATATTTTCATTACCAACGACTAGCACATTACACTTGTCCACATTGAACTTCATCTGCCACTTTTCAGACCAAGACATTAATTTATCCAAATCCTCCTGGAGTTCATTGGTATCCTCCTCAGAATGAATTATGCGGCCTATTTTTGTATCATCAGCAAATTTACTCATGTCACTTGCAATTCCTTCATCAAGGTCATTTATGTAAATTATGAACAACAATGGGCCCAAAACTGATCCTTGTGGAACGCCACTGGTGACAAATCCCCATTCAGATTTGACCCCATTAATGGAAACCTCTGCTTTCTATTGGTAAGCCATGCCTCTATCCATGCTAGAACTTTACCTCCTATACCATGAGTGCCACCTTTCTTAAGAGTCTCTTGTGAGGTACTCTATCGAAGGCCTTACTGAAATCCAAGAAACTATATCATATTCTTTTATCACTGTCTACTGCCTCAAATGTTTTATTGAAAACGTCAGTAAATTTGTCAGGCAGGAACGACCTCTCGTAAACCCATGCTGAGATTCATTAATCAAATTATGTTCTTCAAGGTGACTTCTGATAATATCAGCTATAATTGATTCTAATAATTTGCCTACTATAGACGTGAGGCTTATTGGACGGTAATTTGATGGACTGGACTTATCCCCTGATTTGAATATAGGAACTACATTAGCTATCTTCCACATCTCTGGCACAACACCAGTTAGGATGGACGTGTTAAACACATTCGTTAATGGCTGACTAAGTTCCATCTTGCATTCTTTAAGTACCCTGGAAAACAACTCGTCGGGTCCTGGGGACTTATTTTGCTTCAGTTTATCTATCTGTTTGATAACCATATCCCGTGACAGTAATATTAGTTAATTTGAATTCTTCAGGAACTGAATAATAGTTAATTTCTGAATCTCATTTACGTCTTCTTGTGTAAAGACTGACAAAAAATAGTCATTAAATAGAGAACACATTTCCAGTTCGTTATCCGTCAGCTGTCCATTCCCAATTTTCAGAGGTCCTACCTTTTCCCTCACCTTCGTCCTGTACACTTGAAAGAACCCTTTTGGATTAGTCTTTGATTCATTAGCAACCTTAATCTCATTAGTCCGTTTAGCCTTTCTAATCCCCTTTACTTCTCTTTTCAACTGAACATATTGGTCAATAAGGTTAACATCTCCTTTTTTTGATGCGCCTATAAATTCCTCTTTTCCCCCCAATAGATGTTTTTAGCCTCCTGTTAATCCAAAATTCGTGAGTGAGAGGGGTTGGTTTGGGTGGGAGGACGGGGTGGGGTGGAGTTGTCAGAGCTTGTTTTTGGGGGCATTGGGGGGTTGAACAAATGTTCTGTTGGTGGGATGGAGTGTGGAGGGCCTGGTGTGGGCCGGTGGGCCTGCTGCGGTGTTCCTCCTTTCTTGTGTTCTTATGTTCTTAAATAAAGTTTGACTAAGAGAGAACCCGCAATAATGGATTCAAGTTAGATAAGTTTAGATTTAGAAAGGATATAGAAAGTATTGGTTTGGAAATAGGGTGTTGATGAGTGAACAGTCTGCCTAGGACCTAGGACCTAGGACCTTGGGTGGCTTTAAAAAGAGATTGGACAAATATATGAGTGGGAGGGGCTGGATTTGATTAGTGTCGTGAGTACAGGAGTAAATTCTTAGGTAGTGGTGGTTTTGATAAGGACCTGCCTTGTATGGGCCAGTAGGCCTTCTGCAGTGTTCCTCCATTCATATGTTCTTATGTTATTGAAGCAAGGACCTTTGGTAGTTTTAAATTTAGGTTGGATAGATTCATGAGTGAGAGGGTTGGATTTGGGTGGAATTGCCGTGAGTAGATAAAATTGTCAAAGCTTGTTTCTTGGGTGGCATTGGAGATTAGGTTGAACAAATGTTCTGTTAGTGGGATGGAATGTGGGGGACCTGCCTAGTGTGGGCCATAAGGCCTGCTGCGGTGTTCCTCCTTTCTTGTGTTCTTATGTTCTTTTGTAAGACGTAGAATGAGGGGAGACATGATCTAGGTATACAAGTGGAAAATGGGTATTAACAAAGGGGATATAAAATGGTCTTGAATATATCTCTCCAAGAGAGAACGCCGCAATAAGAACATAAGAACATAAGAAAGGAGGAACACTGCAGCAGGCCTGTTGGCCCATACTAGGCAGGTCTCACAATCCGTCCCACTAACAGAATATTTGCTCAACCCAATTTTCAATGCTACCCAAGAAATAAGCTTTGACAATTCTACCCACTCATGCGCAGTCCCACTCAAATCCAACCCTCTCACTCATGAATTTATCCAACCTAAATTTGAAACTACCCAAGGTCCTAGCTTCAATAACCCTACTAGGGCAGACTGTTCCACTCATCAACTACCCTATTTCCAAACCAATACTTTCCTATATCCTTTCTAAATCTAAACTTATCTAACTTGAATCCATTATTGCGGGTTCTCTCTTGGAAGATATCCTCAAGACCTTATTTATATCCCCTTTGTTAATACCCATTTTCCACTTGTATACCTCGATCATGTCTCCCCTCATTCTACGTCTTACAAGTGAATGTAATTTTAGGGTCTTCAATCTTTCTTCGTAAGGAAAGATTTCCTAATCTATGTATTAATTTAGTCATTCTACGCTGAATGTTTTCTAACGAATTTATGTCCATTCTGTAATATGGAGACCAGACCTGAGCTGCGTAATCTAGGTGAGGCCTTACTAATGATGTATAAAGCTGTAATATAACCCTGGACTTCTGTTGCTAACATTCTTGATATAAATCCCAGTAATCTATTTGCCTTATTACGTACGCTTAGGCATTGCTGTCTTGGTTTAAGGTTGCTGCTTACCATCACCCCCAAGTCCTTCTCGCAATCTGTATGGCTAAGTTCTACGTTATTTAACATAAGAACATAAGAACATAAGAATGGAGGAACACTGCAGAAGGCCTACTGGCCCATACAAGGCAGGTCCTTATCAAAACCACCACTACCTAAAAATTTATTCCCGAATTAAGACACAAATCAAACCCAGCCCCCCACTCATATTTTGTCCAACCCTTTTAAAGCCACCCAAGGTCCTAGCCTCTATCACAGTACTGGAAGATTGTTCCACGCATCTACAACTCTGTTCGAAAACCAGTACTTGCCTATGTCCTTTCTAAATCTAAATTTATCCAATTTAAATCCGTTATTTCTCGTTCTTACTTGGTTCGATATCCTCAGTATTTTATTAATATCTCCTTTGTTTATGCCCATCATCCACTTGTACACCTCGATGATATCCCTCATTCCGTCTCTCCAGAGAGTGGAGATTCAAGCTCAAGTCTATCTTCATCGGGAGATTTCTTATACAAATCATTTTTTGTCATTCTTCTTTTGTATGTTCTCCAATGAATCTATATCCATCCTGTAGTAAGGAGACCAAAAAGAGCCCATAATCCAAATGAGGTCTCCTAGTGAATAGAGCTGTAAAATAACTTTTGGACTTCTGTTGCTTATACTTCTTGAAATAAATCCTAGTAATCTGTTAGCCTTATTGCGCACACTTGGGGACTGTTGTCGGCTTTAGATTTCTGCTTCCATGACTCCCAAGTCTTTTTACATTCTGTATGATCAAGCTCAACTTCACCTAGTTTATAAATTCGGGGGATATTTTCATTACCAACGAAAAAGCACCTTACAATTGCCAATTGAACTTCATCTGCCACTTTTCAGACCAAGACATTAATTTTCAAATCCTCCTGGAGTTCCTGTTATCCTCCCCAGAATAATTATCGGCCTTTTTTTTGTATCATCAGCAAATTTACTCATGTCACTTGCAATTCCTTCATCAAGGTCATTAATGTAAATTATGAACAACAATGGGCCCAAAACAAATCCTTGTGGAACGCCACTAGGGGCAAATCCCCATTCAGATTTGACCCCATTAATGGAAATCTCTGCTTTCTATTGGTAAGCCATGCCTCTATCCATGGAACTTTACCTCCTATACCATGAGCTGCCACCTTTCTTAAGAGTCTCTTGTGAGGTACTCTATCGAAGGCCTTACTGAAATCCAAGTAAACTATATCATATTCTTTATCACTGTCTACTGCCTCAAATTTTTATTGAAAAACGTCAAAATTTGTCAGGCAGGAACGACCTTTTGTAAACCCATGCTGAGATTCATTAATCAAATTATGTTCTTCAAGGTGACTTCTGATAATATCAGCTATAATTGATTCTAATAATTTGCCTACTATGCGTGAGGCTTATTGGACGGTAATTTGATGGAATGGACTTATCCCCTGATTTGAATATAGGAACTACATTAGCTATCTTCCACATCTCTGGCACAACACCAGTTAGGATGGACGTATTAAACACATTGTTAATGGCTGACTAAGTTCCATTTTGCATTCTTTAAGTACCCTGGAAAACAACTCGCGGGTCCGGGACTTATTTTGCTTCAGTTTATCTATCTGTTTGAAAAACCATGTCCCTCGTGACAGTAATATTAGTTAATTTGAATTCTTCAGGAACTGAATAATTGTTAATTTTTTGGAATCTCATTTACGTCTTCTTGTGTAAAGACTGACAAAAAATAGTCATTAAATAGAGAACACATTTCAGTTCGTTATCCGTCAGCTGTCCATTCCCAATTTTCAGAGGTCCTACCTTTTCCCTCACCTTCGTCCTGTACACTTGAAAGAACCCTTTTGGTTTAAAATTTTGATTCATTGCAACCTTAATCCCCTAGTCCTTTAGCCTTCAAATTTCCCTTTTTTACTTCTCTTTTCAACTGAACATATTGGTCAATAAGGTTAACATCTCCTCTTTTGATGCGCCTATAAATTCCTCTTTTCCCCCTAATAAATGTTTTAGCCTCCTGTTAATCCATTTGGGATCGTTATTATTTGACCTAAATTCTCTCTGGGAATAAACATACTCTGTGCACGTTGTACATTATTAAGAAACAAATCATAAACGCAGATCCCATCGTAATCGTTAGCTAGATTACCCAGTCCGAGATTAGACAGGTGTTCCCTAAGTCCAATATAATCGGCAGAACGAAAATCAGGAACTTTTACCGTATTATCCCTATTCTCGTACTCCCATGTAATATTAAAGTAATGGATTTGTGATCACTAGCTCCAAGCTCTTCAGTGATTCTCAGATTATTTACAAGAGTTTCTTTATTTGACAAGACTAGGTCGAGCAAATTATTACCTCTGGTAGGCTCCGTCACACACTGCTTCAGAAAACAGTCCTGAACTACTTCCATAAAGTCACTGGACTCCAGATTACCGGTCAAAGAAGTCCAGTCAATTTGACTAAAGTTAAAATCCCTACTAACACTATAAATTGCGGGTTATGGACACTCGAGCTTCAGAACCTTGCATTTATCTACATTGAACTGCATCTGCCACTTTTCTGACCACGAATTAAGTTTGTCTAAATCTTCCTGAAGTTCTATGACATCTATGTTTGAATCAATTATCCTACCTATCTTCGTGTCGTCGGCGAATTTGCTCATATCACTAGTAATTCCCTCATCAAGGTCATTGATATATATTATAAATAACAATGGGCCTAAGACTGATCCCTGTGGAACACCACTTGTTACAAGTCCCCATTCGGATTTAACCCCATTTATGCACACTCTCTGCTTCCTATTGGTGAGCCATGACTCGATCCATGACAGCACTTTTCCCCCAATGCCATGAGCTGCCACTTTTTTAACAGTCTCTGGTGCGGTACTCTATCAAAAGCCTTACTAAAGTCTAAATAAACAATATCGAATTCTTTATCGTGATCAACAGCCTCAAAAGCTTTACTGAAGAAGGTTAATAAATTAGATAGGCAGGAACGGCCCTCGTGAATCCATGCTGGGTATCATTAATCAAATTATGGTTATCTAGATGGCTTCTAATAATATCAGCTATAATTGACTCTAGTAATTTGCCTACAATTGAGGTCAGGCTTATTGGGCGGTAGTTTGATGGTAGTGACTTGTCCCCTGCTTTAAAAATAGGAATTACATTAGCCATCTTCCACATATCAGACACTACTCCTGTTTGAAAAAAAAATTTAAAAAAATGTTAGATATTGGTTCACAGAGTTCCATTTTTTTTTCCCCTTTAAAAACCCTTAAAAAGTTTCCACGGGACCCAGCGATTTATTTTTTTTTGGGGGGGTCCAGTTTTCCATAACTTTTTTTTAGTGACTGTGATATTACATAATTTATCTTCTTCGGGGCCTCTGTTTAAAATTTTAAATTGGGATATTATTAATGTTTTTCCTGTGTAAAAACCCGGGGGAAAAATTTAATTTTTTAAAAAAATGGGGGCACATATCATTCCCCTTGTCAGTAAGATGCCCAAATTTTTTTTTAAAAGGGGACCTATCTTACCCCTTTTTTTTTGTTCTAAAAACCCAAAAAAAAATTTTTTTGGGTTATTTTTTGAACCCCTAGCAATTTTAAATTTATGGCCCCGTTTAGCTTTTTTTTTTCCCCCTTTTTTAACCCCCCCCTCTTAATGTCAGTATACTGATTTATGGGGGTGCCCCCCATTTTTTTTTTAAATTTTAAAAACCCTTTTTTTTGCCCAAAAAAAATATTTTAGCCTATTATTCATCCTTTTTTGGGGCATTTTTTTTTTTATCAAATTTTCTTTAAACGGGATAAATGTTTTTTCCAGCCTGTATGGGGTTTTTAAAAAAACTGTCATATTGATACCTCTCTTTTTTTACCCCAGTCCACAGTTGATAAGTGTTCTCAAGTCCATTATAATCTGTTAAGGGGAAAAACTGGGGGCCATTCTGGGGAAATTTTTCCCCACTATCATACATCCATTCAATGCTAAAGGTAATTGGGCGGGGGGCGCTTGGGGCCGAGTTCCTCTGTAATTTTTAAATTATTAACAAGGGTTTCCTTGCCAGAACCAAGTCAAGTAGGTTATTTCCCCTTTTTTGGGTTTTGTTTTCAAAAGCTTCAAAAAAAAAAACCTGAATACTTTTAAAAATCGTTAAAATTCTTTTAAATTTTCCCCTCATGAAATTCCCCAAAAAAAACTGACCCCCAAAAAAAAGTCCCCTAGAATTACCTTTCGTTATCGTGTCTTGTGGCCTTTTAAAAAATTTCCCCCCAAAATAAATCTCCTTGTTCCCCATCTAAGTTTTTTGGGGGGCGGAAAACACGCCTAAAAACAATTTTTTACACCCCCCTGAAAATTCTATCCAGACAGACTCTGTATGTGTTAATTCAGACTTTATACCCGTTTTTTTGCAACAATTTAAATGATCACGGACATAGAGTTCCCCCCCCCCTTCCCCATACTTCTGTCCCCAAAAAGGAACAATTTAAAACCCTGAATGTGACATTCGGCAGGCAAGTCCCGATTTTTTTTTAAAATTTAAAACCCTGTCTCAGTTATTCAAAAATCAAAATTACCCCTACTTGCAATAATTCAACCCCGTCCATCTTATTCCCAGCACTACGACTATTGGTGGTTCATATTTAGAGACCCCCCTTTCTTTTTT
>WNWK01052758.1:0-12083 GCA_009830355.1 Cherax destructor
GAAAGGACATAGGCAAGTACTGGTTTTCGAACAGAGTTGTAGATGCGTGGAACAATCTTCCGAGTAGGGTGATAGAGGCTAGGACCTTGGGTGGCTTTAAAAAGAGATTGGACAAATATATGAGTGGGAGGGGCTGGGTTTGATTAGTGTCGTGAGTACAGGAGTAAATTCTTAGGTAGTGGTGGTTTTGATAAGGACCTGCCTTGTATGGGCCAGTAGGCCTTCTGCAGTGTTCCTCCATTCTTATGTTCTTATGTTCTTAAGCTGGTAAATTAGACACATATGCAGCACTTGGGTATCTTTATTGAGGAAACGTTTCGCCACACAGTGGCTTCATCAGTCCATACAAAGGAGAATCGTGAAGAACAGGAGGAGTGTGAGGTGAGGTTGATTTACAGTATAAGAAATCTCCCGTATGAAGATAGACTTAGAGCGTTGAATCTCCACTCTCTGGAGAGGCGTAGAATGAGGGGAGATATCATCGAGGTGTACAAGTGGATGATGGGTATAAACAAAGGAGATATTAATAAAATACTGAGGATATCGAACCAAGTAAGAACCAGAAATAACGGATTTAAATTGGATAAATTTAGATTTAGAAAGGACATAGGCAAGTACTGGTTTTCGAACAGAGTTGTAGATGCGTGGAACAATCTTCCGAGTGGGGTGATAGAGGCTGGGACCTTGGGTGGATTTAAAAAGAGATTGGACAAATATATGAGTGGGAGGGGCTGGGTTTGATTAGTGTCGTGAGTACGGGAATAAATTCTTAGGTAGTGGTGGTTTTGATAAGGACCTGCCTTGTATGGGCCAGTAGGCCTTCTGCAGTGTTCCTCCATTCTTATGTTCTTATGTTATGTTGTCAGGCCCTCAATCTTGAGACGATGTTGTCAGTCCATCAATCTTGAATAGAATAACAGCATATGAACAGAGGGAGTTTATATACTGTAGACAGGAGAGGTGCAGCAGTTGTAGGAGGTGTCACATTTGTTCAATGTGGAAGTAGGTCGGTTCTCTGAACCATTCATTCACATCCTCCTTAAGCTGCTGGTAAAGTTGCTCAATAGGGGGCATCTTGATTCAGTCCACAGGGAGTACACTAGACACGTCTTCACTGAGCTAAGAACAGGTCACCACTGGAAAATGAGCAACATGGAGATATATATAGGGTACAGGAAGAACGTCTCTTATATAGGAGATGTGACTTTCTACTAGTATGTTACACTTTACTCGGCGTATGTCACACTCCCATATACTCTGCCTCCCGACCAGTGAACCAGGTCCTAAGGATTTAACGATCAATACGAGGCCCGTCGTAATATCAGTACCTCGGTTCATAGCCAATTACAGAGAAGCCCACCAAAGCTGTGAAGCGATGTGATTCACACGTGACACGCGAATTGGTAGATTTGTCTGAGGCTGCTGGTCATACACGGAGCATTCTCTGGCTCTTGCATTTTGCTGCCTTGGTTCACCGTTTTGTACACTTACTCTTACATTTCTGTACATAAGAACATAAGAAAGGAGGAACACTGCAGCAGGCCAGTTGTTCCTCAGGGATCAGTCTTAGGCCCATTGTTATTTATAATATATATCAATGACCTTGATGAGGGAATTACTAGTGATATGAGCAAATTCGCCGACGACACGAAGATAGGTAGGATAATTGATTCAAACATAGATGTCATAGAACTTCAGGAAGATTTAGACAAACTTAATTCGTGGTCAGAAAAGTGGCAGATGCAGTTCAATGTAGATAAATGCAAGGTTCTGAAGCTCGGAGTGTCCATAACCCAAGCACTTATAAGTTAAATAACGTAGAACTTAGCCATACAGATTGCGAGAAGGACTTGGGGGTGATGGTAAGCAGCAACCTTAAACCAAGACAGCAATGCCTAAGCGTACGTAATAAGGCAAATAGATTACTGGGATTTATATCAAGTGTTAGCAACAGAAGTCCAGAGGTTATATTACAGCTTTATACATCATTAGTAAGGCCTCACCTAGATTACGCAGCTCAGTTCTGGTCTCCATATTACAGAATGGACATAAATTCGTTAGAAAACATTCAGCGTAGAATGACTAAATTAATACATAGCATTAGAAATCTTCCTTACGAAGAAAGATTGAAGACCCTAAAATTACATTCACTTGTATAACGTAGAATGAGGGAGACATGATCGAGGTATACAAGTGGAAAATGGGTATTAACAAAGGGGATATAAATAAGGTCTTGAGGATATCTCTCCAAGAGAGAACCCGCAATAATGGATTCAAGTTAGATAAGTTTAGATTTAGAAAGGATATAGGAAAGTATTGGTTTGGAAATAGGGTAGTTGATGAGTGGAACAGTCTGCCTAGTAGGGTTATTGAAGCTAGGACCTTGGGTAGTTTCAAATTTAGGTTGGATAAATTCATGAGTGAGAGGGGTTGGATTTGAGTGGGACTCGCGCATGAGTGGGTAGAATTGTCAAAGCTTATTTCTTGGGTAGCATTGAAAATTGGGTTGAGCAAATATTCTGTTAGTGGGACGGATTGTGAAGGACCTGCCTAGTATGGGCCAACAGGCCTGCTGCAGTGTTCCTCCTTTCTTATGTTCTTATGTTCTTAACTATCACACTACTTTTAAGACTGTCACATGCAGCTTTCTCCACCTGACCCAGCATGGAAAATGGGTATTAACAAAGGAGATATTAATAAAATACTGAGGATATCGAACCAAGTAAGAACCAGAAATAACGGATTTAAATTGGATAAATTTAGATTTAGAAAGGACATAGGCAAGTACTGGTTTTCGAACAGAGTTGTAGATGCGTGGAACAATCTTCCGAGTACTGTGATAGAGGCTAGGACCTTGGGTGGCTTTAAAAAGAGATTGGACAAATATATGAGTGGGAGGGGCTGGGTCTGATTTGTGTCGTGAGTACGGGAATAAATTCTTAGGTAGTGGTGGTTTTGATAAGGACCTGCCTTGTATGGGCCAGTAGGCCTTCTGCAGTGTTCCTCCATTCTTATGTTCTTATGTTCCATACTAGGCAGGTCCTTCACAATCCATCCCACTAACAGAATATTTGCTCAACCTAATTTTCAATGCTACCCAAGAAATACGCTTTGATAGATAATTCTATTTACTCATGTGCAAGTCCCACTCAAATCCAACCCCTCTCACTCATGAATTTATCCAACCTAAATTTGAAAGTACCCAAGGTCCTAGCTTCAATAACCCTACTAGGCAGACTGTTCCACTCATCAACTACCCTATTTCCAAACTAATACTTTCCTATATCCTTTCTAAATCTAAACTTATCTAACTTGAATCCATTATTGCAGGTTCTCTCTTGGAGAGATATCATCATGACCTTATTTATATCCCTTTTTGTTAATACCCATTTTCCACTTGTATACCTCGATCATGTCTCCCCTCATTCTTCGTCTTACAAGTGAATGTAATTTAAGGGTCTTCAATCTTTCTTCATACGGAAAACCTCTAATGCTATGTATTAATTTAGTCATTCTACGCTGAATGTTTTCTAACGAATTTATATCCATTCTGTAATATGGAGACCAGAACTGAGCTACGTAATCTAGCTGAGGCCTTACTAATGATGTATAAAGCTGTAATATAACCTCTGGATTTCTGTTGCTTACACTTCTTGATATAAATCCCAGTAATCTGTTTGCCTTATTACGTACGCTTAGGCATTGCTGACTTGGTTTAAGGTTGCTGCTTACCATAACCCCCAAGTCCTTTTCGCAATCTGTATGGCTAAGTTCTACGTTATTTAACTTATAAGTGCTTGGGTTATGAACACTCCCGAGCTTCAGAACCTTGCATTTATCTACATTGAACTGCATCTGCCACTTTTCTGACCAGGAATTGAGTTTGTCTAAATCCTCCTGAAGTTCCCTGACATCTACGTTTGAATCAATTATCCTATTGTCCTACCTATCTTCGTGTCATCGGCGAATTTGCTCATATCACTAGTAATTCCCCCATCAAGGTCATTTATATATATTATAAACAACAACGGGCTTAAGACTGACCCCTGTAGAACGCCACTTGTTACAGATCCCCACTCGGATTTAACCCCATTTAAGCACACTCTCTGCTTCCTATTGGTGAGCCATGACTCGATCCATGACAGCACTTTTTCGCCAATTCCATGAGCTGCCATTTTCCTTAACAGTCTCTGGTGGGGTATTCTATCAAAAGCCTTACTAGAGTCTAAATAAACAATATCGAAATCTTTATAGTGATCAACAGCCTCAAAAGCTTTACCGAAGAAAGTTAATAAATTAGTTAGGCAGGAACGGCCCCTCGTGAATCCATGCTGAGTATCATTAATCAAATTATGTTTATCCAGTCAATTATAGCTGATTTTATAAGAAGCCATCTAGCTTCTTATAAAATCAGCTATAATTGACTCTAGTAATTTGCCTACAATTGAGTTCAGGCTTATTGGGCGGTAATTTGACGGTAGTGACTTATCCCCTTCTTTAAAAATAGGAATTACATTAGCCATCTTCCACATATCAGACACTACACCTGTTTGAAAAGATAAGTTAAAAATGTTAGTTAATGGTTCACAGAGTTCCATTTTGCATTTCTTAAGAACCCTTGCAAAAAGTTCATCAGGACCCGGCGATTTATTTTGTTTCAGTCGGTCTACTTGTTTCATAACTATTTCGCTAGTGACTGTGATATTACATAATTTATCATCTTCAGGGCCACTATAATAATTAATTACTGGGATATTATTAGTGTCTTCCTGTGTGAAAACCGAGAAAATAATTATTAAAAATATAGCACATATTCTCCTTGTCAGTAAGATGCCCAGAGTTATTTTTAAGGGGACCTATCTTATCTCTAACTTTTGTTCTATAAACCTGGAAAGTAGTGTACATATTGTAACTATCACCCTGGCTATTTGATGAAGGAAATACGAGTCCTGTTGGGTTTTGATTGCTCCACTTTGTTCCCATTATAATTTGGGGCACAGGCCATACTACACCTGTGTTCGGAATAGGCGTTATATGACGTTGTTGAGTACTTCGTCGGTGTGGGCAGACCTACTAGTGGAAGTCGGTCTTGCAGTCAGATTCACCACTGTAGTCTTGACGGATCACATTCTTCAAAAATACGATGAGCACCTTCCTCTAGTCTGAGACTGATTACATGGACTGCATAAGTAAGGCTTTCTGCCTACACAACTGTCACTCATCTCTATACAAACATTGTACCATTCTGAAATAAAATTTTATTACTATTATTATTATTATTATTATTATTATTATTATTATTATTTTTATTAATATTATAATTATTATTATTATTTTATTTTATAATTATTAACACCAATTATTTTATAATTATTAACACCAAGGAAGGGTGGCCCGACAAAGAAAAACCTTTATCATCATTCACTCCATCACTGTCTTACCAGAGGCGTGCTTACACTACAGCTTCAAAACTGCAACATTAACACCCCTCCTTCAGAGTGCCGGCACTGTACTTCCCATCTCCAGGAATCAAGTCCGGCCCGCCGGTTTCCCTGAATCCTTCATAAATGTTACCTTGCTCACACTCCAACAGCACGTCAAGTTCTAAAAACCATTTGTCTCCATTTGTTCCTATCTAACATGCTCAAGCAAGCTTGCTGGAAGTCCAAGCCCCTCGCACACAAAACCTCCTTTACCCCCTCCCTCCAACCTTTTCTAGGCGACCCCTACCCTGCCTTCCCTCCACTACAGATTTATACACTCTCGAAGTCATTCTATTTTGTTCCATCCTCTCTATATGTCCAAACCATCTCAATAACCCCTCCTCAGCTCTCTAGATAATTTCGGTAATCCCACACCTCCTCCTAATCTCCAAACTACGGATTCTCTGCATTATATTCACACCACACATTGCCCTCAGACATGACATCTCCACTGCCTCCAGCCTTCTCCTTGTTGCAACATTCACAACCCATGTCTCACACCCATACAAGAGTGTTGGTATAACTATGCTCTCATACATTCCCTCTTTGCTTTCATAGATAAAGTTCTGTCTCCACAAGCTCCTCAGTGCACCACTCACCTTTTCCCCCTCATTGATTCTATGATTTACCTCATCCTTCATATACCCATCTGCTGACACATCCACTCCCAAATATCTGAACACATTCACCTTCTCCATACTCTGTCCCTCCAATCTGATATCCAATCTTCCGTTATCTATTTTTTTTGTTATCCTCATCACCTTACTCTTTCCTATATTCACTTTTAATTTTCTTCTTTTACATACCCTACCAAACTCGTCCACCAACCTCTGCAACTTCTCTTCAGAATCTACCAAAAGCACAGTGTCATCAGCAAAGAGCAACTGACAACTCCCACTTTGTGTTAGATTCTTTATATTTTAACCCCACACCTCTTGCCAACACCCGAGCATTCACTTCTCTTACAACTCCATCTATAAATATATTGAACAACAATGGTGACATCACACATCCCTGTTTAAGGCCTAAGTTTACTGGGAAATAATCTCCTTCTCTCCTACATACTCTAACCTGAGCCTCACTATCCTCGTTAAAACTTTTCACCGCTTTCAATAACCTACCTCCTATTCCATACATTTGCAACATCTGCCACATTGCCCGACTATCCACCCTATCATATGCCTTTTCCAAATCCATAAATGCCACAAAGATCTCTTTACCCTTATCTAAATATTGTTCACCTATATGTTTCACTGCAAACACTTGGTCTACATCCCCTACCCTTCCTAAAGCCTTCTTGTTTATCTGCTATCCTGCTCTCCGTCTTACTCCTAATTTTTAAATAATAACTCTACCATACACTTTACCAGGTATACTCAACAGACTTATTCCCCTATAATTTTTACACTATATTTTGTCCCCTTTCCCTTTATACAAAGGAACTATGCATGCTGTCTGCCAATCCCTAGGTACCTTACTCTCTTCCATACATTTATTAAATAAAAACACAAACCACTCCAAAACTATATCCCCACCATTATTATTATTATTAACATCAAATAACCTGTATAATGAATAGATAACATCCACTGGTTGGCGAAATAAGTCACTCTGTCTGTTTTTTTGGGTTATCCTAGGTTATTTACACATATACTGCTATGTATGATAATCTATATGACTGTATTTGTGTATACCTGAATAAACTTACTTACACATGTTATAGTTATCTAGTCGTCATGATATACAAGTACAGCTACCATATATGTCAGACAGTCTTAGTACAGAGGATATCTTCTTCAACTTGTTTGTTTACCTCTGGCCCATCTCTGGCCCATCTCTGGCCCATCTCTGGCCCATCTCTGGCCCATCTCTGGCCCATCTCTTCTATATGACTTGTCTCCAGTAGTGTGTCGGCCCATGGGGACTATGTCTTGAAGTGCTGCTCTTCACCTGAGTCCAATAAACGATGATCTTGCTGCTTGTGCTTGAGATTCGTCAAGACTCTGGTGGTGAAGGTTTTTTTTTTTTCATGGCTGTGGGACTGATTACCTCGTTTGCTAATATTTTCAGTTTCAATACCTTAAAATGAACTGATAAAGCCACTGATTGGAGAAACGTCTTCAGTAAAAGATACCCAGGTGTTGCTCATGTGTCTTATTCAACATCTTGTTGGTATTGCATATCATTACTGCTCCCATACTTCATTCCCCTCAGTATTAATTCTCCCCTCCTTCTGTAAACACTCTTCATCTCTCAGTGATAACCTTCTATCTACCCTGTTTCTCCCCTCAGTCTTCCCTTTTCCCTTCATGTGTTTACACTTTCCCAAGCCTTGCTTTGACTTTCCCTTAAACCATCTTCATTCTTCTTTGCTGGCTTAATTTTTTTTCATTTCTCTCTACGCTCTGCCTTTCTCTGACTAAACTTTCCCTTCTTTCAGCTACACTTATGGTCAGTCTTCTTCTAATTCAATGTTCTTCTGAGGTGGGATACCCATAATATCTGTAGACTTGTTATACCTTATTTTCTTTATTTCTTTCTTCCTCTTGATAACTTGATAAGCTTCAAACTTAAAATGTTGAAACATTTAATCCAAAGAAAAGGTCGTTGAAGCTTTTGACTGAGAAGGGGCATTTTCTTTTACGTTTATAATATGTAAATCTGTGAAAGCTTGTTTGTTTGTGGCTGTTTTTTTACGAAAATCATTACCCACGAATACGTTTTAGGCTATAAGGCATTCCAAAATTGTGAATGGGTGGATAGCAGCGCCTATTGAGTAAAGATTTATTTTGGTACACTATACTGAGTGATATGTCACATAAAATATCCGTTTATACTGATTTCAGAAACCTTTACGGGGTTTCAAAATGTTTATTTGGGGAGGGGGAAGAACAACGGCACCTCTCGGGTTTTTATTAAACTGCATCAGTTTTAATTAAAACAATCAGCTCATTTGAAACAAGTCATAACATTTTTGTAAACCTAAAATAAACATTCATCACCTTCATACTACCCAGGTGTGGGGATGTTCCCCCACACCTGACTCCCAGGTGTTTACCCCACACCTGACTCTCTAGAAGGTGAGAGAGGGGCATGAGTTCCCCACACACCTGAATTTTGACAATCTATAAATAAGGGCAAGAGTCTCTCACTGAGTGCCACACCTGACAAGGCAGGTACCGAGGCAAGAGTCTCTCACTGATTGCCATACCTGACAAGGCAGGTACAGGGGCAAGAGTCTCTCACTGAGTGCCACACCTGACAAGGCAGGTACAGGGGCAAGAGTCTTTCAATGAGTGCCACACCTGACAAGGCAGGTACAGGGGCAAGAGTCTCTCATTGAGTGCCACACCTGACAAGGCAAGTACAGGGGCAAGAGTCTCTCACTGAGTGCCACACCTGACAAGGCAGGTACAGGGGCAAGAGTCTCTCACTGAGTGCCACACCTGACAAGGCAGGTACAGGGGCAAGAGTCTTTCACTGAGTGCCACACCTGACAAGGCAGGTACAGGGGCAAGAGTCTCTCATTGAGTGCCACACCTGACAAAGCAGGTACAGGGGCAAGAGTCTCTCACTGAGTGCCACACCTGACAAGGCAGGTACAGGGGCAAGAGTCTCTCATTGAGTGCCACACCTGACAAGGCAGGTACAGGGGCAAGAGTCTCTCATTGAGTGCCACACCTGACAAGGCAGGTACGGGAGCAAGAGTCTCTCACTGAGTGCCACACCTGACAAGGCAGGTACGGGAGCAAGAGTCTCTCACTAAGTGCCACACCTGACGAGGCAGGTACGGGAGCAAGAGTCTCTCACTGAGTGCCACACCTGACAAGACAGATACGGGGGCAAGAGTCTCTCACTAAGTGCCACACCTGACAAGACAGATACGGGGGTAAGAGTCTCTCACTGAGTGCCACACCTGACAAGGCAGTTGCTGGGAATCAAACTTTTTAAACCATCGTAAATGCTAGTAAACATATATAATTTACTAGTGACAAGACATACCCAGGCAATGTTAACTTTGTCTACACAGAGGTTACAAGTGACAAGACATACCCAGGCAATGTTAACTTTGTCTACACAGAAGTTACAAGTGACAAGACATACTCAGGCAATGTTAACTTTATCTACACAGAAGTTACAAGTGACAAGACATTCCCAGGCAATGTTAACTTTGTCTACACAGAGGTTACAAGTGACAAGACATACCCAGGCAATGTTAACTTTGTCTACACAGAAGTTACAAGTGACAAGACATACTCAGGCAATGTTAACTTTATCTACACAGAAGTTACAAGTGACAAGACATTCCCAGGCAATGTTAACTTTGTCTACACAGAGGTTACAAGTGACAAGACATACCCAGGCAATGTTAACTTTGTCTACACAGAAGTTACAAGTGACAAGACATACCCAGGCAATGTTAACTTTGTCTACACAGAGGTTACAAGTGACAAGACATACTCAGGCAATGTTAACTTTATCTACACAGAAGTTACAAGTGACAAGACATTCCCAGGCAATGTTAACTTTGTCTACACAGAGGTTACAAGTGACAAGACATACCCAGGCAATGTTAACTCTATCTACACAGAGGTTACAAGTGACAAGACATACCCAGGCAATGTTAACTTTATCTACACAGAGGTTACAAGTGACAAGACATACCCAGGCAATGTTAACTTTGTCTACACAGAAGTTACAAGTGACAAGACATACCCAGGCAATGTTAACTTTGTCTACACAGCTACCTTGTAAAAGCATGAATTTCTTTTTTTTTCTGTTCGATAACTTTAAGAAGTGGAAGAATGCATGTTAAGCGCTAAACCCATGTGAATCATGGAGACTTGATCCTCCGTCTGCTGAGCCATTCTTATTTGTACTCACCTAGCTATTGATAACTTGGGAATTCCTCATCTGATCGGCAACAAATTTTAATTCCTGGTGTATTATGCTAAACGTAATATTTGCTTTTTTAATGACCTAATTCCCAATTTATGAATTTCATCAAATAAATAATATAATTTCCCTTCAATAAATAGAGAATACCACTTCTGATGGGCTTCAGGATTACAAGATAACAGAAACGCATACTTGAGAAGTATGCCTTCAAATCGCCAGGTTTATTAAAAAAAAAACGGATTTTTGGCTCCCATGACATAACACGAGAGTCTCCTGACATCGACTTCCAACTTTCAACACTCGTATATTCTTTAATCACGCATTTTGTTCGCTATTACACCATGGTCACACTTGTTGAAGGCTTTTGCAAAGTCTGTGTATACTATATCTCCATTTTGTTTATCCTCTATAGCATCCAGGATCTTGTCATAGTGGTCCAGTAGCTGGGATAGGCAGGTGTGATCTGCTCTAAACCCGTGTTGCCCTGGGTTGGGTAACTGATGGGTATCTAGTTCGTTGGCGATCTGGCTTCTTAGAACCCTTTGAAAGATTTTTCATGTTTTCTACATTCCTTTATTTTAGGTTTCTCAAGTTGAAATCAGCAAGTAGCAAGATGTTTGGGGCAGGGATTGGGGTCACTTTTCAAAAGCTGTTCCTGGAATTGTGGGGAAGTTGCATCTGGAAGCTTGTATACAACCACAATGACTAGGTTTTGGTTCTCGATCTTTACTGCCAAAACGTCAGTTAAATCATTTGAGGTGTTAAGTGGTGCTGAGTAAATGACCGACACTGTGACGTACAGACCAACCCATTATTCCCTTGTTGCATCTGAATACGTTATATTACAACCTCAGGTTCTCAAGGCCTGTTATCCTGAGTGTAAAGGGAGCTTGGAGCAAAGTAAACACAGTAGAAAAAACTTTGAATTGTATTTTCCTTCACCAAGTATATATATATATGTATATATATATTATATATATATATATATATATATATATATATATATATATATATATATATATATATATATATATATATATATATATATATAATATAGTATATATATATATATATATATATATATATATATATATATATATATATATATATATATATAAGGTATATGTATATATATATATATATACCATATAATATATACCATCTGCAGGTATATATAAATAATACATAATAATATTTTACATATATGTGTAGGATTGCAGCTGGGTCTTTCTGACTCATAAACATGCAAGTTTTCAAGGTGACGTCTTTGATCTACTTTTCCCTACTTATACTTAGGTCACACTACGCAAACATGTACACGTTTATGTATACACACTCATCTGAGTTTTCTTTGATTTTATCTTAATAGTTCTTGTTCTTATTGCTTTTCCCTTTCATACCCATGGGGAAGTGGAATAAGAATCTTTCCTCCGTAAGCCATGCGTGTTGTAAAAGTCAACTAAAATGCCGGGAACAATGGGCTAGTAACCCCTTTTCCTGTATAGCTTACTAAAAAAAAGAAGAAGAAAACCGTCAAAGTGGGATGTTTGAATGTGCGTGGATGTTGTGCGAATGATAAGAAAGAGATGTTTGTAGATGTTATGAATGAAAAGAAGCTGGATGTCCTGGCTTTAAGTGAGACAAAGCTGAAGGGAGTAGGAGAGTTTCAGTGGGGAGAAATAAATGGGATTAGATCAGGGG